>JAIFOV010000814.1:2500-10000 GCA_020654155.1 Novius pumilus
TTTGGACGGTGTATTTCGGAAGGAAAAATTCTCGTGCTCGAGAGTGAACGGTGTAGTTCGGAAAAGAGTGTTCGCGCGGAATGAACGGTGTAGTTCGGAAAAGAGTATTCGCGCGGAATGAACGGTGTAGTTCGGAAAGATGTTTTTGACGAGTTAGTAAACAGACTTTCTCCTATTCATTCTACCATCCCCCTCTTCAACCCACCTCTTTCCCCTCTTCACCCCTCCTCCTTTCCCCCTCATCCCCTCATCTTCCAATTCACAATTTCACCCTTTACCACTTTACCCATCCCGTATAACACCATTCATCCACCCCATCCATTCGAAACTTCCCCCCTTTCCCCTCAAGTTCAAGTCCGAACGGTGCACTTCGGGCGACAGTTCGATAGTTAGAGTCCGAAAGGTACGTTTCGGAGATATGCCGAAAAGTTCAAGTCCGAACGGTGTATTTCGTTCGACCGTTTAGCAATCATAGCAACCGAAAGGTGCATTTCGGAGATATGTCGAAGTTCAAGTCCGAACGGTGCACTTCGGGCGACAGTTCGATAGTTAGAGTCGAAAGGTACGTTTCGAGATATGCCGAAAGTTCCGAACGGTGTATTTCGTTCGACCGTTTAGCAGTCAGAGTCCAAAGGTGCATTTCGATAAGATATTTCGCATTCTAAGTCCGAAAGGTGTATTTCGGATAGATGTTTCACAATCAGAGTCAAAGGTGATTTCGGAGATATGCCGACAAGCTCAAGTCCGAACGGTGTATTTCGTTCGACCGTTTAGCAGAGTATCGAAAGGTGCATTTCGGTGATATGCCGAAAAGTTCAAGTCCGAACGGTGCACTTCGGGCGACAGTTCGATAGTTAGAGTCCGAAAGGTACGTTTCGGAGATATGCCGAAAGTTCAAGTCCGAACGGTGTATTTCGTTCGACCGTTTAGCAGTCAAGTCCGAAAGGTGCATTTCGGAGATATGCCGAAAGTTCAAGTCCGAACGGTGCGCTTGAGCGACAGTTCGATAGTTAGAGTCCGAAAGGTACGTTTCGGAGATATGCCGAAAAGTTCAAGTCCGAACGGTGTATTTCGTTCGACCGTTTAGCAGTCAGAGTCCGAAGGTGCATTTCGGAGATATGTCGAAAGTTCAAGTCCGAACGGTGCACTTCGGGCGACAGTTCGATAGTTAGAGTCCGAAAGGTACGTTTCGGAGATATGCCGAAAAGTTCAAGTCCGAACGGTGTATTTCGTTCGACCGTTTGTATCATAGTCCGAAAGGTGCATTTCGGAGATATGTCGAAAAGTTCAAGTCCGAAGGTGCACTTCGGGCGACAGTTCGATAGTTAGAGTCCGAAAGGTAGTTTCGGAGATATGCCGAAAAGTTCAAGTCCGAACGGTGTATTTCGTTCGACCGTTTAGCAGTCAGAGTCCGAAAGGTGCATTTCGGAGATATGCCGAAAAGTTCAAGTCCGAACGGTGCACTTCGGGCGACAGTTCGATAGTTAGAGTCCGAAAGGTACGTTTCGGAGATATGCCGAAAAGTTCAAGTCCGAACGGTGTATTTCGTTCGACCGTTTAGCAGTCAGAGTCCGAAAGGTGCATTTCGGAGATATGTCGAAAAGTTCAAGTCCGAACGGTGCACTTCGGGCGACAGTTCGATAGTTAGAGTCCGAAAGGTACGTTTCGGAGATATGCCGAAAAGTTCAAGTCCGAACGGTGTATTTCGTTCGACCGTTTAGCAGTCAGAGTCCAAAAGGTGCATTTCGATAAGATATTTCGCATCCTAAGTCCGAAAGGTGTATTTCGGATAGATGTTTCACAATCGAGTCCGAAAGGTGAGTTTCGGAGATATGCCGAAAAGTTCAAGTCCGAACGGTGTATTTCGTTCGACCGTTTAGCAGTCAGAGTCCGAAAGGTGCATTTCGGAGATATGCCGAAAAGTTCAAGTCCGAACGGTGCACTTCGGGCGACAGTTCGATAGTTAGAGTCCGAAAGGTACGTTTCGGAGATATGCCGAAAAGTTCAAGTCCGAACGGTGTATTTCGTTCGACCGTTTAGCAGTCAGAGTCCGAAAGGTGCATTTCGGAGATATGTCGAAAGTTCAAGTCCGAACGGTGCACTTCGGGCGACAGTTCGATAGTTAGAGTCCGAAAGGTACGTTTCGGAGATATGCCGAAAAGTTCAAGTCCGAACGGTGTATTTCGTTCGACCGTTTAGCAGTCAGAGTCCAAAAGGTGCATTTCGATAAGATATTTCGCATTCTAAGTCCGAAAGGTGTATTTCGGATAGATGTTTCACAATCGGAGTCCAAAAGGTGAGTTTCGGAGATATGCCGACAAGCTCAAGTCCGAACGGTGTATTTCGTTCGACCGTTTAGCAGTCAGAGTCCGAAAGGTGCATTTCGGAGATATGCCGAAAAGTTCAAGTCCGAACGGTGCACTTCGGGCGACAGTTCGATAGTTAGAGTCCGAAAGGTACGTTTCGGAGATATGCCGAAAAGTTCAAGTCCGAACGGTGTATTTCGTTCGACCGTTTAGCAGTCAGAGTCCGAAAGGTGCATTTCGGAGATATGCCGAAAAGTTCAAGTCCGAACGGTGCACTTCGAGCGACAGTTCGATAGTTAGAGTCCGAAAGGTACGTTTCGGAGATATGCCGAAAAGTTCAAGTCCGAACGGTGTATTTCGTTCGACCGTTTAGCAGTCATAGTCCGAAAGGTGCATTTCGGAGATATGTCGAAAAGTTCAAGTCCGAACGGTGCACTTCGGGCGACAGTTCGATAGTTAGAGTCCGAAAGGTACGTTTCGGAGATATGCCGAAAAGTTCAAGTCCGAACGGTGTATTTCGTTCGACCGTTTAGCAGTCAGAGTCCAAAAGGTGCATTTCGATAAGATATTTCGCATTCTAAGTCCGAAAGGTGTATTTCGGTGATATTGTGAGAAGTTAAAGTTCAAACGGTGTATTTCGGATTTGACGACCGATCGGTGAACCCAGCGGTTTTCGTCCCTATATAGGGTGTATGGGTCGTTGAGAGAAAGGTGTGAATCGAAGTCCTATCGATATTTCGATCAACAGACGCAATTCAATCTTGACGTAATTCGAATGCGATTTGATGTTGGAAGTACATTAGCTTCCGAACTTATTGATCGATGGAAATTGCGGATGCTAAGTCCGAACGATGTATTTCGATGGATCCGTTTGCGTGCATCCCGCCTGACCGATCGGCGAACCTAAAGGTTTTTCTCCCTACTTAGGCGAGGTAGCATGCTCCCTGCAGGAATGATGTAGTGTGATTCTGTATGTTACCTTTTGTCGCGGCCCGAGGATAGTTTACCCGTTATTAGGACGACGTCCGTTTTTAGAAACCAACGTTTCGTCGGATGTCGTCGAGGGCACTCGAATCCTGGAAAACGCTCCCTTGTCAGGGCGTAGTGACGTTTGCCTACCAGCGAGATCGCGGCCGATTCGAACTCTATGTAGTTTAGAAGGTCATATGCGGTCGACCATAAGTATGCGTAGGGCGCTTCGGCGTCCGTTACGTTTTTTAAATTAGCGACCACTCGATTATTACCGAGCGAGATTGTCAATTTACGTCGTACTATCGAATCACCGTGTCGTTGTATATTTGTCATGTATAACGAAGGGTCGAGAATGCGTGCGTTAAATTTATAATATATGATAATAACAATATATTATGTATCGCTAGTAGCCGTATCCGCCCTAAAGATAACATCGGACGGCACAGCGATTTTATGTCGTGAAACTTTTCAATGGGTAGCGACAAATAATCGTGCACTTTAAAAATGTACGTATTATTCAAGCGAGTCGGCTCGTCGAAACATCGTTCGCGATGCGAGGTGACGGCCGTCGCTCGGCAACTGTGAGTAGCGTTTATTCATTTTGGTGAACGCACAACAAACAGTTCCTGGTTGATCCTGCCAGTAGTCATATGCTTGTCTCAAAGATTAAGCCATGCATGTCTCAGTACAAGCCAAATTAAGGTGAAACCGCGAAAGGCTCATTAAATCAGTTATGGTTCCTTAGATCGTACCACATAGTTTCCTTGGATAACTGTGGTAATTCTAGAGCTAATACATGCAAACAGAACCCCGACCGGAAACGGAAGGGGCGCTTTATTAGATCAAAATCAATCGGTGGCGGGCTCGCTCGTCATCGTACAATTTAGTGACACTGAATAACTTTATGCTGATCGCACGGTCCCGTACCGGCGACGCATCTTTCAAATGTCTGGCTTATCAACTGTCGATGGTAGGTTCTGCGCCTACCATGGTCGTAACGGGTTACGGGGAATCAGGGTTCGATTCCGGAGAGGAGCCTGAGAAACGGCTACCACATCCAAGGAAGGCAGCAGGCGCGCAAATTACCCACTCCCGGCACGGGGAGGTAATGACGAAAATAACGATACAGGACTCATCCGAGGCCCCGTAATCGGAATGAGCACACTTTAAATCCTTGAACGAGGATCAATTGGAGGGCAAGTCTGGTGCCAGCAGCCGCGATAATTCCAGCTCCAATAGCGTATATTAAAGTTGTTGCGGTTAAAAAGCTCGTAGTCGAATTTGTGTCTCGCGCCGACGGTTCATCGTTCGCGGTGTCAACTGGCGTGATGCGAGACGTCCTGCCGGCGGGCTTAGCTCGCGAGCGGCCCAATTCAATCCTGCCGCGGTGCTCTTCATTGAGTGTCGAGGTGGGCCGGCACGTTTACTTTGAACAAATTACAGTGCTCAAAGCAGGCTAAAATTTCGCCTGAATACTCCGTGCATGGAATAATGAAACAGGACCTCGGTTCTATTTTGTTGGTTTTCGGAACACCGAGGTAATGATCAACAGGAACGGATGGGGGCATTCGTATTGCGACGTTAGAGGTGAAATTCTTGGATCGTCGCAAGACGGACAGAAGCGAAAGCATTTGCCAAAAATGTTTTCATTGATCAAGAACGAAAGTTAGAGGTTCGAAGGCGATCAGATACCGCCCTAGTTCTAACCATAAACGATGCCAGCTAGCGATCCGCCGACGTTCCTCCGATGACTCGGCGGGCAGCTTCCGGGAAACCAAAGCTTTGGGTTCCGGGGAAGTATGGTTGCAAAGCTGAAACTTAAAGGAATTGACGGAAGGGCACCACCAGGAGTGGAGCCTGCGGCTTAATTTGACTCAACACGGGAAACCTCACCAGGCCCAGACACCGGAAGGATTGACAGATTGATAGCTCTTTCTTGATTCGGTGGGTGGTGGTGCATGGCCGTTCTTAGTTGGTGGAGCGATTTGTCTGGTTAATTCCGATAACGAACGAGACTCTAGCCTGCTAAATAGGCGCATTAGACATCTTAAAGGCCCGCCGGCTCTCGGGTCGGCGCGGTTTTTACTGTCTGCGTACATTATATTCTTCTTAGAGGGACAGGTGGCTTCTAGCCGCACGAGATTGAGCAATAACAGGTCTGTGATGCCCTTAGATGTTCTGGGCCGCACGCGCGCTACACTGAAGGAATCAGCGTGTCCTCCTGGCCTAGCGGCCCGGGTAACCCGCTGAAACTCCTTCGTGCTAGGGATTGGGGCTTGCAATTGTTCCCCATGAACGAGGAATTCCCAGTAAGCGCGAGTCATAAGCTCGCGTTGATTACGTCCCTGCCCTTTGTACACACCGCCCGTCGCTACTACCGATTGAATGATTTAGTGAGGTCTTCGGACTGGTACGCGGTGGCGTTTCGACGTCGTCGATGTTGCTGGGAAGATGACCGAACTTGATCATTTAGAGGAAGTAAAAGTCGTAACAAGGTTTCCGTAGGTGAACCTGCGGAAGGATCATTAACGTTGTTATCGTTTTCGCTTCGGCGAATGACGTTTAACACGAGAATAGTAGAAAAATCGTAATCCTCGTTTACTATCGTCCGTTCGCCGATGAACATTTAGTCTATCGCAACTGCTACTAAGGAACCAGATAGTCTGCCGACACATGCAATTTGTGAGTATGCGATCAGTCGTGTGTTCCTGTAGTTTGTTAGCGAAGAGAGACGTGTTCGTAGTGATACGGTTATTTCGAGGTGACGGCGTCGCGAACGGTATTTGAACGGCGCGTCGTACGGATTATGATTCGTCCGTGCGACCTTATGCCGGTCGTTCGCAAGTGCGTCGTCCGTAAAGAAAGGTCCGTTGCGAGCCGGTGAACGTACATCGATAGAACGAAAACGAATTTTTTTTCAACATTAAGAGTGGTCGGGAATGCATGGCGATATTCTAGTGACGTAAAAGATCTGGGTACCTAACGCGAATTTAAACGGTGAGATCCCGTTTTAGTCGCGGTTTAAAGTTATTCGCCCGGGTCGATCGTCGTGAATTCGCCGATGTCGATCGATGTCGAAACACCCACGATTCAACGAACGGACGGAACGGACAGAAGGAAGTAAAATTTACGTTCCCAAAACGGTCCTTGCCGTTGTCGATCGGAACGTGTAGTACGACGAGATGCGACAAGTGTTCTCGACTTCTCGAACACGGATAACGCTCTTCGGACTGCCGTCGACGTTGTCGCCGTGGCCGCTGCACTGTCGAGCGTGAATTTCGTCCTACCAATTGCGGTGAGACGTAACCGAACGCGAAGACGATATATGCGGATCGTGTGACCCGAGGCATGAATTGGTCCGTTCGTTCATTCCTTTTGTTCGAAATTATTTTTCGTCAATTGCACCAATTATGTTACAATATCGTAGACGCTCAATCGCACCAACCTCGACCGAGTGTCGGTACGTGCGTGCATAAAGCGAAACGATTTGTAATTCATGTGAGTGATACACAAAAAGATTATCCTGAACGGTGGATCACTTGGCTCGTGGGTCGATGAAGAACGCAGCCAATTGCGTGACAACTTGCGAACTGCAGGACACACGAACATCGACATTTCGAACGCACATTGCGGTCCTCGGACACTGTCTTAGGACCACTCCTGACTGAGGGTCGTTACAATAACGAAGACTACTCTTTCATCGAGTGCAACGTTCGATCGACGAAAATGCTCGTCGTTCAACACGTTCGATCGCGATATCGATCTCGATTCATGAATCGGGACGTCGATTGCGTTTTAGAACGGCTGGACGTGCGATCGACGCATTTTCCATGAGATCGGTTTGCTGCTCGAGGATGGGCGCGTTGGACTGATAGACGCGTCGATTCGGTCGATCGACGTTCGAACAAAGCTTACGACGGACGACGAGGAGAGGACTCTTTCATTTAATGATCGAGCAGTTCTCCGCTTAGTCGCGGTCTGGCGCAACAGTTCGAACAGAGTATTCGACGTGTCGGCGCGCCGTCTTGAACGGCGACAGCCAATTTGATCTATTCAGTTTCGAGCGATGAACTGTTCGACCGCCGTACGATGCGTCGCATGGACGTTCGTAATCGATGGCGGCGATTGACGTGTCAGAGAATGTCTCGGACAAGAACGTCAGATCGCTGCCGAGTATTCGGCTCCAATTGAAGCGAAGCGTCTTAATCGGCGGTGAATTGGT
>JAIFOV010000814.1:12500-16022 GCA_020654155.1 Novius pumilus
ACGAGTGTACGAGAGAAACGCACGTCGGGCGAAAGGAATCCGGTTCCTATTCCGGAACCCGGCAGCGGAACCGTCTTAAAATCGGGCCTCGCAAGAGAGTTCGTCGGGGTAACCCAAAATGACTCGGAGACGCCGTCGAGAGATCCGGGAAGAGTTTTCTTTTCTGCATGAGCGTTCGAGTTCCATGGAATCCTCTAGCAGGGAGATATGGTTTGGAACGCGAAGAGCACCGCAGTTGCGGCGGTGTCCGGATCTTCTCCTCGGACCTTGAAAATCCGAGAGAGGGCCACGTGTAAGCGTCGCGCCGGTTCGTACCCATATCCGCAGCTGGTCTCCAAGGTCAAGAGCCTCTAGTCGATAGAATAATGTAGGTAAGGGAAGTCGGCAAATTCGATCCGTAACTTCGGGATAAGGATTGGCTCTGAGGATTGAGGCGTGTCGGGCTTGGCGGGGAAGCGGGTCGCGGCTAACGTACCGGGCCTGGGCGAGGTGAAGGCGTGTCTCGTACGCGTCCGATCCCAGCTCGGTCCCGTGTCTTGGCCTCCCGCGGAATCGTCAAGCTGCGAGACCCCGGAATACGCTTTTCAAAGGGCGGTCCGGGAAATCTCTTCGGCCGCCATTTAACAATCAACTCAGAACTGGCATGGACCGGGGGAATCCGACTGTCTAATTAAAACAAAGCATTGCGATGGCCCCAGCGGGTGTTGACGCAATGTGATTTCTGCCCAGTGCTCTGAATGTCAACGTGAAGAAATTCAAGCAAGCGCGGGTAAACGGCGGGAGTAACTATGACTCTCTTAACGGCCCTTAGTCAATACAAATAGGGCACTTATGTGTGATGCGCAGTCACATGCGCAGAACGCAAATTTTCGATTGGGTCGTGTTTTGTGGCGTCTGCCTGACTTCTGGTCGATTATTACACTTGTTCGGGGTTGTTGGAGCGATTCGGGCGCATGCGCGGTTCATATCTTGCGAAATTCGGCAGGTTTTGACTGCGGAACACCAAACCTGTGCCTTAGCCTCCGTTTATGACGCAGCGCCACACGTTTTACCGATTTTTCGAACTGCGCATGCGTAAACAAAAACTCAAATAACTAGAGAACGGAGCGAGCTACGGACCTCGAACAAAGACCAAATTGGTGCTACGGTTGGAAGGTTTCTTCCCACTGTGGACTGCGCATGCGCAGATGCCATGGAGCGTAGTTTCGTTGAAAATGACACTAGAATCAAGCGGAAAAAATCGAGGTTCATCTATAGACACGCACCTCCACTTTGGAGACGAGTTTATCACTCATTCTCTGTTCCTTCTGGAGATTGTCGATGTTCTTGATGTTGATTCTAAGGCGAACCAATGCCTTTGTATTTTTCGGAAAGCCTCTCGTCGCGTTGTATCCAGCCGTATCAGTCGCTTTCGTGTCGCTGCCCCTTGTCTGCGTTACTGCCCGTTGCCTTGGCGTCCGTTGACTGCTGAAGAGTATCGTTGTTTTTAGTATTCTTGACGTCTAATAGCTGTTTTTATACTGTTCTCTAAGTGAGAGTTGAGCGTGGTTAATAGCCTGCGCCCTAGAGAAGTCGGTGGGTAAATATTCCTTATTATAAAGGCATTTGAGATCTTCCAAATGTCACCACCGCCCAATAGTCCCGGACGAGGACAACTGGTTTGCATCTGTGGTAATGGGGTCACGTATCCTACCGCTCAAGCCCTTAAACAACATCAGAGACGCTATTGCAGAGGCCAGCAAGACCCGGCTGCCGAAACTGAGGATGGGAGATGTCGAGTTTGTCAGAGACTATTTTCCTCCTATGCCGGTATGCGGCTGCATATGAAGCGGGCACACGCTGCGACTTATAACGACGAAATCGAAACTGCCGCCATGAAAGCGAGGCGAAAATGGACGGAACAGGAAGAAGAAGATCTTGCGGAAGCGGAGGCGAACTACGATGGCGATAATATCAAAAGCTACCTCGCAGAGATTGCGGGAAGATCCGAAGAGGCGATAAAGAAGCGCAGGCAGACGGCGAGATACAGGAACCTGGTGGAACAGTTTGCTCAGGCGCGCCAGAGACAACAGATGGCCGATACGCGCGAAGAGCTGGAAGCCTCGATCAGGGAATTCGAACGTTTGATTGAGGAAACTGAGAACGAGCCAGAGATCGTAGAGGAGCCGCTGCTGCCTCCAGATGTTCCCCCGTTAGATCAGATTCCGCGGGTCCAGGACCCGGTTCAGCAAGCCATACTTAACTTGGCACCCACACTGGATAGTCGGGAGCTTCAATTGGCAGCCAGTGTCTGCATGAGAAGCGACAACATCGAACTTGACCTGGATGCATGGACCGAGGAACTGATTGCACAACATGGCAGGAAAACTAACACAAGTTCCAATAATAACAAAAGGGGGCAACAACAGCGGGGGAATGGAGGAGTGAGGAAGAGAAGGGCGAAGGAGTATGCGAGGATACAGGAGGGATGGAAGAAGAACAGGTCTAACACGGTTAATAACATAATTGACGATATGAACGAAGACAGCGAAGTTGTCAAGCCAGACAAACGGGCAATCTCAGAGGCCTACAGAAGTATTTTCGGGTCAGAGTCGCTCCCGGACATACAAACCTTTCAGCCACCAGGGGAGAATCGCTCCGTTTACTCGCCGGTCTCGAGAGACGAGATCAATTGGGCATTGACGACCAGCAAGTCTTGTGCTGCGGGGCCCGATGGCATAACCTTACCATCTCTGAGAAGGATTCCAGTGGTTAAACTGGAATTCCTGTTCAATAGTATGCTGTTCCTTGGTTATGTCCCGAGAAGTTTGAGAGAGAGCAGGACTATACTAATTCCAAAACAAAAAGAGGATTTGGACCAAGTTAAGAACTGGAGACCAATAACGATCTCGAGTATGGTTCTGCGACTTTGTAACAAAATAATGGCGAACAGAATGAGGAGCGTCCCCCTGCATAATATGCAGCGCGGGTTCGTGGAGTTGGATGGTACGTTTGCTAATAATTTGACTGTTCACACACTAATAAAATCGAGAAGAAGAGATCTGGCGCGATTCCATCTTATAGCGTTAGACATCCAGAAGGCCTTCGACACGGTGTCACACCATTCGATCGTTAGGGCATTGAAGATGAAGGGTATGGATGATAGAAGTGTGCGATACATTATGGCGAACTACCAGAACAACAAGACTACGATATACTGCCAAGGCGAAATGGTGGATACGATCGAAATTAAGAGGGGTGTGAAACAAGGAGACCCCATGTCGCCCATTCTGTTTAACTTCGTCATTGACGAGTTGATTTGCGGCCTGAACGACTTGCCTGGATGCAGGATTAAAAACTCTACGGTATCCTGCTTAGCGTATGCTGACGATATCCTTCTGATGGCTGATGATAGAAGAGTTGCCAATAGGCTGCTGCTCAGAACTCAAGAGTTTTTCGATAACAGGAATCTTAGAATTTCTATAGACAAATGTGCGGCTATTTCGGTGGGTTGTCATCAGAAGCGATTGTTCACGCACACCA
>JAIFOV010000343.1:0-15985 GCA_020654155.1 Novius pumilus
AATACTCGACCTTAAGTATAGGATTCCTTTCTAGCTTTCTTTCTAAATTCAAGAATTGGTGTAACGCACTACCTTTACTGTTACCTAAATCCTTTACGCTACGTTTCAACGGAATGGTGACCACGAATCGACCATCCGAATTACGATAAGAAGAATTTATAAACGTTTTCTCGCAAAAATTTTCTTCCTCAAAATAGACTGGAAGACTATTGTTACATTCTTCTAGACACCAGAATTTAGCGACCTGTTCCTTTAAATCGGTTATCCTACCTAAGCAGCACAACCGCTTGTTTTTATTGATGTTTTCATTGTGTATTTGTAAATCGCCACCGATTATCCACCCTAAAACTGTCTTCTGCATAATGGGTTTATTTTTACCTAAACGGTGTTGTCCGATGCTCAATAATCCCCATACTATACTTGCTCCTAATAGTAAATCTATTTTACCTGCTCTATTGAATGATGGGTCCGCCAATTTTAAGTGAGATGGAATATTTAAATCAGCTGTTTTAAAATTATTTGGTGGCAGCTGGGCCGTGTTACGGACGTACACCCTGGCATAGACGACGTTATACGTGTGGTGTCCGTGCGTGTATCGGGAGGACTTATCCTCAAACGAGCTGTTCATAAACTTTGCGTCCTACCTTTGGACAATTGTTGAGTGCTATTTATATCTCGGACATTTATTCTATTCACTTTGTTATATATTGTATTTAATTGTTATAGTTAATCAATAACTTGTAAGTTGACCGCTTCGCGGCAACGGGGCCCGGGATGTTGGGTTTTTGTACAGATGTTGTTTCCATTTCAATCGGTTAGTTTCGGAACTATTTTATTATACGGATTAGGGAATACCTAACAAATTTCTACTATGTCGGTTCCGAAACTGACCGATTGGGGTAGGCATCAACCGAGCCTACCTGGCCATTGTAAAAATATATCCAAGCAGTCTTGTAAAAGCAGTTACTAGAAAAGCATCGTACAAAGTCTTCAATATACGTTTAAAACCACGGCGACATATTTCCTTATTTAAAAAGATAAGTCTGCGAAAATTACAAGTCGCAAAATTAACACACTCGAAAGGGTACAGGCATCGACATTGTCAATGAAGGTTTTGAAATTAACAGACCCAAACATTGTGCTTCAAAAGATTCCTTTCATCACACGAAACAGTTTCGACACACCTAAAATGAATATTAATATGAACTTTAAACAACCGGCAACAACTGTCTGGTTCCGAAACGCACTGAAAGAGAACTTTACGGAACCATTAACAGTTGCGGTGGTACCGCCCCGGGCGAGCAATCAACAACTCTACCACCTAAGCGCGTTTTTCGGAATCAATATTTCTTTCTATCAATCAATATTATTATTAATTTATTTAAAAAATAATTTGACATTTCGCAGCAGAGAGCTGGAAATTCACCTATCCCAGAAATGAAGTTCCATTGGGATTAGGCTCACGCGACTAAATTTATAATTATTAATCTAAAAACCGTAATTTCGTTTTCGTAACGCCGCCCGGAAATCCGAAATCGAAATTGTTTTGTGTGCTTACGGATTTCGATTGAAACACGTATTCGACTACCAAATTTTTCAACCATTCAAAGACGTCGCATACCTATTGTACCAATTCAAGGATGTAGTTCATCATGGTAGTGAACGTACAGCGACGTACCTGTGTTGAAAACAGGATTAACCCGCTTCACTCGAAAGGGTACAGGCATCGACATTGTCAATGAAGGTTTTGAAATTAACAGACCCAAACATTGTGCTTCAAAAGATTCCTTTCATCACACGAAACAGTTTCGACACACCTAAAATGAATATTAATATGAACTTTAAACAACCGGCAACAACTGTCTGGTTCCGAAACGCACTGAAAGAGAACTTTACGGAACCATTAACAGTTGCGGTGGTACCGCCCCGGGCGAGCAATCAACAACTCTACCACCTAAGCGCGTTTTTCGGAATCAATATTTCTTTCTATCAATCAATATTATTATTAATTTATTTAAAAAATAATTTGACATTTCGCAGCAGAGAGCTGGAAATTCACCTATCCCAGAAATGAAGTTCCATTGGGATTAGGCTCACGCGACTAAATTTATAATTATTAATCTAAAAACCGTAATTTCGTTTTCGTAACGCCGCCCCGGAAATCCGAAATCGAAATTGTTTTGTGTGCTTACGGATTTCGATTGAAACACGTATTCGACTACCAAATTTTTCAACCATTCAAAGACGTCGCATACCTATTGTACCAATTCAAGGATGTAGTTCATCATGGTAGTGAACGTACAGCGACGTACCTGTGTTGAAAACAGGATTAACCCGCTTCACTCGAAAGGGTACAGGCATCGACATTGTCAATGAAGGTTTTGAAATTAACAGACCCAAACATTGTGCTTCAAAAGATTCCTTTCATCACACGAAACAGTTTCGACACACCTAAAATGAATATTAATATGAACTTTAAACAACCGGCAACAACTGTCTGGTTCCGAAACGCACTGAAAGAGAACTTTACGGAACCATTAACAGTTGCGGTGGTACCGCCCCGGGCGAGCAATCAACAACTCTACCACCTAAGCGCGTTTTTCGGAATCAATATTTCTTTCTATCAATCAATATTATTATTAATTTATTTAAAAAATAATTTGACATTTCGCAGCAGAGAGCTGGAAATTCACCTATCCCAGAAATGAAGTTCCATTGGGATTAGGCTCACGCGACTAAATTTATAATTATTAATCTAAAAACCGTAATTTCGTTTTCGTAACGCCGCCCCGGAAATCCGAAATCGAAATTGTTTTGTGTGCTTACGGATTTCGATTGAAACACGTATTCGACTACCAAATTTTTCAACCATTCAAAGACGTCGCATACCTATTGTACCAATTCAAGGATGTAGTTCATCATGGTAGTGAACGTACAGCGACGTACCTGTGTTGAAAACAGGATTAACCCGCTTCACTCGAAAGGGTACAGGCATCGACATTGTCAATGAAGGTTTTGAAATTAACAGACCCAAACATTGTGCTTCAAAAGATTCCTTTCATCACACGAAACAGTTTCGACACACCTAAAATGAATATTAATATGAACTTTAAACAACCGGCAACAACTGTCTGGTTCCGAAACGCACTGAAAGAGAACTTTACGGAACCATTAACAGTTGCGGTGGTACCGCCCCGGGCGAGCAATCAACAACTCTACCACCTAAGCGCGTTTTTCGGAATCAATATTTCTTTCTATCAATCAATATTATTATTAATTTATTTAAAAAATAATTTGACATTTCGCAGCAGAGAGCTGGAAATTCACCTATCCCAGAAATGAAGTTCCATTGGGATTAGGCTCACGCGACTAAATTTATAATTATTAATCTAAAAACCGTAATTTCGTTTTCGTAACGCCGCCCGGAAATCCGAAATCGAGATTGTTTTGTGTGCTTACAGATTTCGATTGAAACACGTATTCGAGTCCCAAATTTTTCAACCATTCAAAGACGTCGCATACCTATTGTACCAATTCAAGGATGTAGTTCATCATGGTAGTGAACGTACAGCGACGTACCTGTGTTGAAAACAGGATTAACCCGCTTCACTCGAAAGGGTACAGGCATCGACATTGTCAATGAAGGTTTTGAAATTAACAGACCCAAACATTGTGCTTCAAAAGATTCCTTTCATCACACGAAACAGTTTCGACACACCTAAAATGAATATTAATATGAACTTTAAACAACCGGCAACAACTGTCTGGTTCCGAAACGCACTGAAAGAGAACTTTACGGAACCATTAACAGTTGCGGTGGTACCGCCCCGGGCGAGCAATCAACAACTCTACCACCTAAGCGCGTTTTTCGGAATCAATATTTCTTTCTATCAATCAATATTATTATTAATTTATTTAAAAAATAATTTGACATTTCGCAGCAGAGAGCTGGAAATTCACCTATCCCAGAAATGAAGTTCCATTGGGATTAGGCTCACGCGACTAAATTTATAATTATTAATCTAAAAACCGTAATTTCGTTTTCGTAACGCCGCCCCGGAAATCCGAAATCGAGATTGTTTTGTGTGCTTACAGATTTCGATTGAAACACGTATTCGAGTCCCAAATTTTTCAACCATTCAAAGACGTCGCATACCTATTGTACCAATTCAAGGATGTAGTTCATCATGGTAGTGAACGTACAGCGACGTACCTGTGTTGAAAACAGGATTAACCCGCTTCACTCGAAAGGGTACAGGCATCGACATTGTCAATGAAGGTTTTGAAATTAACAGACCCAAACATTGTGCTTCAAAAGATTCCTTTCATCACACGAAACAGTTTCGACACACCTAAAATGAATATTAATATGAACTTTAAACAACCGGCAACAACTGTCTGGTTCCGAAACGCACTGAAAGAGAACTTTACGGAACCATTAACAGTTGCGGTGGTACCGCCCCGGGCGAGCAATCAACAACTCTACCACCTAAGCGCGTTTTTCGGAATCAATATTTCTTTCTATCAATCAATATTATTATTAATTTATTTAAAAAATAATTTGACATTTCGCAGCAGAGAGCTGGAAATTCACCTATCCCAGAAATGAAGTTCCATTGGGATTAGGCTCACGCGACTAAATTTATAATTATTAATCTAAAAACCGTAATTTCGTTTTCGTAACGCCGCCCGGAAATCCGAAATCGAAATTGTTTTGTGTGCTTACGGATTTCGATTGAAACACGTATTCGACTCCCAAATTTTTCAACCATTCAAAGACGTCGCATACCTATTGTACCAATTCAAGGATGTAGTTCATCATGGTAGTGAACGTACAGCGACGTACCTGTGTTGAAAACAGGATTAACCCGCTTCACTCGAAAGGGTACAGGCATCGACATTGTCAATGAAGGTTTTGAAATTAACAGACCCAAACATTGTGCTTCAAAAGATTCCTTTCATCACACGAAACAGTTTCGACACACCTAAAATGAATATTAATATGAACTTTAAACAACCGGCAACAACTGTCTGGTTCCGAAACGCACTGAAAGAGAACTTTACGGAACCATTAACAGTTGCGGTGGTACCGCCCCGGGCGAGCAATCAACAACTCTACCACCTAAGCGCGTTTTTCGGAATCAATATTTCTTTCTATCAATCAATATTATTATTAATTTATTTAAAAAATAATTTGACATTTCGCAGCAGAGAGCTGGAAATTCACCTATCCCAGAAATGAAGTTCCATTGGGATTAGGCTCACGCGACTAAATTTATAATTATTAATCTAAAAACCGTAATTTCGTTTTCGTAACGCCGCCCCGGAAATCCGAAATCGAGATTGTTTTGTGTGCTTACGGATTTCGATTGAAACACGTATTCGACTCCCAAATTTTTCAACCATTCAAAGACGTCGCATACCTATTGTACCAATTCAAGGATGTAGTTCATCATGGTAGTGAACGTACAGCGACGTACCTGTGTTGAAAACAGGATTAACCCGCTTCACTCGAAAGGGTACAGGCATCGACATTGTCAATGAAGGTTTTGAAATTAACAGACCCAAACATTGTGCTTCAAAAGATTCCTTTCATCACACGAAACAGTTTCGACACACCTAAAATGAATATTAATATGAACTTTAAACAACCGGCAACAACTGTCTGGTTCCGAAACGCACTGAAAGAGAACTTTACGGAACCATTAACAGTTGCGGTGGTACCGCCCCGGGCGAGCAATCAACAACTCTACCACCTAAGCGCGTTTTTCGGAATCAATATTTCTTTCTATCAATCAATATTATTATTAATTTATTTAAAAAATAATTTGACATTTCGCAGCAGAGAGCTGGAAATTCACCTATCCCAGAAATGAAGTTCCATTGGGATTAGGCTCACGCGACTAAATTTATAATTATTAATCTAAAAACCGTAATTTCGTTTTCGTAACGCCGCCCGGAAATCCGAAATCGAAATTGTTTTGTGTGCTTACGGATTTCGATTGAAACACGTATTCGACTACCAAATTTTTCAACCATTCAAAGACGTCGCATACCTATTGTACCAATTCAAGGATGTAGTTCATCATGGTAGTGAACGTACAGCGACGTACCTGTGTTGAAAACAGGATTAACCCGCTTCACTCGAAAGGGTACAGGCATCGACATTGTCAATGAAGGTTTTGAAATTAACAGACCCAAACATTGTGCTTCAAAAGATTCCTTTCATCACACGAAACAGTTTCGACACACCTAAAATGAATATTAATATGAACTTTAAACAACCGGCAACAACTGTCTGGTTCCGAAACGCACTGAAAGAGAACTTTACGGAACCATTAACAGTTGCGGTGGTACCGCCCCGGGCGAGCAATCAACAACTCTACCACCTAAGCGCGTTTTTCGGAATCAATATTTCTTTCTATCAATCAATATTATTATTAATTTATTTAAAAAATAATTTGACATTTCGCAGCAGAGAGCTGGAAATTCACCTATCCCAGAAATGAAGTTCCATTGGGATTAGGCTCACGCGACTAAATTTATAATTATTAATCTAAAAACCGTAATTTCGTTTTCGTAACGCCGCCCCGGAAATCCGAAATCGAAATTGTTTTGTGTGCTTACGGATTTCGATTGAAACACGTATTCGACTACCAAATTTTTCAACCATTCAAAGACGTCGCATACCTATTGTACCAATTCAAGGATGTAGTTCATCATGGTAGTGAACGTACAGCGACGTACCTGTGTTGAAAACAGGATTAACCCGCTTCACTCGAAAGGGTACAGGCATCGACATTGTCAATGAAGGTTTTGAAATTAACAGACCCAAACATTGTGCTTCAAAAGATTCCTTTCATCACACGAAACAGTTTCGACACACCTAAAATGAATATTAATATGAACTTTAAACAACCGGCAACAACTGTCTGGTTCCGAAACGCACTGAAAGAGAACTTTACGGAACCATTAACAGTTGCGGTGGTACCGCCCCGGGCGAGCAATCAACAACTCTACCACCTAAGCGCGTTTTTCGGAATCAATATTTCTTTCTATCAATCAATATTATTATTAATTTATTTAAAAAATAATTTGACATTTCGCAGCAGAGAGCTGGAAATTCACCTATCCCAGAAATGAAGTTCCATTGGGATTAGGCTCACGCGACTAAATTTATAATTATTAATCTAAAAACCGTAATTTCGTTTTCGTAACGCCGCCCCGGAAATCCGAAATCGAAATTGTTTTGTGTGCTTACGGATTTCGATTGAAACACGTATTCGACTACCAAATTTTTCAACCATTCAAAGACGTCGCATACCTATTGTACCAATTCAAGGATGTAGTTCATCATGGTAGTGAACGTACAGCGACGTACCTGTGTTGAAAACAGGATTAACCCGCTTCACTCGAAAGGGTACAGGCATCGACATTGTCAATGAAGGTTTTGAAATTAACAGACCCAAACATTGTGCTTCAAAAGATTCCTTTCATCACACGAAACAGTTTCGACACACCTAAAATGAATATTAATATGAACTTTAAACAACCGGCAACAACTGTCTGGTTCCGAAACGCACTGAAAGAGAACTTTACGGAACCATTAACAGTTGCGGTGGTACCGCCCCGGGCGAGCAATCAACAACTCTACCACCTAAGCGCGTTTTTCGGAATCAATATTTCTTTCTATCAATCAATATTATTATTAATTTATTTAAAAAATAATTTGACATTTCGCAGCAGAGAGCTGGAAATTCACCTATCCCAGAAATGAAGTTCCATTGGGATTAGGCTCACGCGACTAAATTTATAATTATTAATCTAAAAACCGTAATTTCGTTTTCGTAACGCCGCCCCGGAAATCCGAAATCGAAATTGTTTTGTGTGCTTACGGATTTCGATTGAAACACGTATTCGACTACCAAATTTTTCAACCATTCAAAGACGTCGCATACCTATTGTACCAATTCAAGGATGTAGTTCATCATGGTAGTGAACGTACAGCGACGTACCTGTGTTGAAAACAGGATTAACCCGCTTCACTCGAAAGGGTACAGGCATCGACATTGTCAATGAAGGTTTTGAAATTAACAGACCCAAACATTGTGCTTCAAAAGATTCCTTTCATCACACGAAACAGTTTCGACACACCTAAAATGAATATTAATATGAACTTTAAACAACCGGCAACAACTGTCTGGTTCCGAAACGCACTGAAAGAGAACTTTACGGAACCATTAACAGTTGCGGTGGTACCGCCCCGGGCGAGCAATCAACAACTCTACCACCTAAGCGCGTTTTTCGGAATCAATATTTCTTTCTATCAATCAATATTATTATTAATTTATTTAAAAAATAATTTGACATTTCGCAGCAGAGAGCTGGAAATTCACCTATCCCAGAAATGAAGTTTCATTGGGATTAGGCTCACGCGCCTAAATTTATAATTATTAATCTAAAAACCGTAATTTCGTTTTCGTAACGCCGCCCCGGAAATCCGAAATCGAGATTGTTTTGTGTGCTTACGGATTTCGATTGAAACACGTATTCGAGTCCCAAATTTTTCAACCATTCAAAGACGTCGCATACCTATTGTACCAATTCAAGGATGTAGTTCATCATGGTAGTGAACGTACAGCGACGTACCTGTGTTGAAAACAGGATTAACCCGCTTCACTCGAAAGGGTACAGGCATCGACATTGTCAATGAAGGTTTTGAAATTAACAGACCCAAACATTGTGCTTCAAAAGATTCCTTTCATCACACGAAACAGTTTCGACACACCTAAAATGAATATTAATATGAACTTTAAACAACCGGCAACAACTGTCTGGTTCCGAAACGCACTGAAAGAGAACTTTACGGAACCATTAACAGTTGCGGTGGTACCGCCCGGGCGAGCAATCAACAACTCTACCACCTAAGCGCGTTTTTCGGAATCAATATTTCTTTCTATCAATCAATATTATTATTAATTTATTTAAAAAATAATTTGACATTTCGCAGCAGAGAGCTGGAAATTCACCTATCCCAGAAATGAAGTTCCATTGGGATTAGGCTCACGCGACTAAATTTATAATTATTAATCTAAAAACCGTAATTTCGTTTTCGTAACGCCGCCCCGGAAATCCGAAATCGAAATTGTTTTGTGTGCTTACGGATTTCGATTGAAACACGTATTCGACTACCAAATTTTTCAACCATTCAAAGACGTCGCATACCTATTGTACCAATTCAAGGATGTAGTTCATCATGGTAGTGAACGTACAGCGACGTACCTGTGTTGAAAACAGGATTAACCCGCTTCACTCGAAAGGGTACAGGCATCGACATTGTCAATGAAGGTTTTGAAATTAACAGACCCAAACATTGTGCTTCAAAAGATTCCTTTCATCACACGAAACAGTTTCGACACACCTAAAATGAATATTAATATGAACTTTAAACAACCGGCAACAACTGTCTGGTTCCGAAACGCACTGAAAGAGAACTTTACGGAACCATTAACAGTTGCGGTGGTACCGCCCCGGGCGAGCAATCAACAACTCTACCACCTAAGCGCGTTTTTCGGAATCAATATTTCTTTCTATCAATCAATATTATTATTAATTTATTTAAAAAATAATTTGACATTTCGCAGCAGAGAGCTGGAAATTCACCTATCCCAGAAATGAAGTTCCATTGGGATTAGGCTCACGCGACTAAATTTATAATTATTAATCTAAAAACCGTAATTTCGTTTTCGTAACGCCGCCCCGGAAATCCGAAATCGAAATTGTTTTGTGTGCTTACGGATTTCGATTGAAACACGTATTCGACTACCAAATTTTTCAACCATTCAAAGACGTCGCATACCTATTGTACCAATTCAAGGATGTAGTTCATCATGGTAGTGAACGTACAGCGACGTACCTGTGTTGAAAACAGGATTAACCCGCTTCACTCGAAAGGGTACAGGCATCGACATTGTCAATGAAGGTTTTGAAATTAACAGACCCAAACATTGTGCTTCAAAAGATTCCTTTCATCACACGAAACAGTTTCGACACACCTAAAATGAATATTAATATGAACTTTAAACAACCGGCAACAACTGTCTGGTTCCGAAACGCACTGAAAGAGAACTTTACGGAACCATTAACAGTTGCGGTGGTACCGCCCGGGCGAGCAATCAACAACTCTACCACCTAAGCGCGTTTTTCGGAATCAATATTTCTTTCTATCAATCAATATTATTATTAATTTATTTAAAAAATAATTTGACATTTCGCAGCAGAGAGCTGGAAATTCACCTATCCCAGAAATGAAGTTCCATTGGGATTAGGCTCACGCGACTAAATTTATAATTATTAATCTAAAAACCGTAATTTCGTTTTCGTAACGCCGCCCCGGAAATCCGAAATCGAAATTGTTTTGTGTGCTTACGGATTTCGATTGAAACACGTATTCGACTCCCAAATTTTTCAACCATTCAAAGACGTCGCATACCTATTGTACCAATTCAAGGATGTAGTTCATCATGGTAGTGAACGTACAGCGACGTACCTGTGTTGAAAACAGGATTAACCCGCTTCACTCGAAAGGGTACAGGCATCGACATTGTCAATGAAGGTTTTGAAATTAACAGACCCAAACATTGTGCTTCAAAAGATTCCTTTCATCACACGAAACAGTTTCGACACACCTAAAATGAATATTAATATGAACTTTAAACAACCGGCAACAACTGTCTGGTTCCGAAACGCACTGAAAGAGAACTTTACGGAACCATTAACAGTTGCGGTGGTACCGCCCCGGGCGAGCAATCAACAACTCTACCACCTAAGCGCGTTTTTCGGAATCAATATTTCTTTCTATCAATCAATATTATTATTAATTTATTTAAAAAATAATTTGACATTTCGCAGCAGAGAGCTGGAAATTCACCTATCCCAGAAATGAAGTTCCATTGGGATTAGGCTCACGCGACTAAATTTATAATTATTAATCTAAAAACCGTAATTTCGTTTTCGTAACGCCGCCCGGAAATCCGAAATCGAGATTGTTTTGTGTGCTTACGGATTTCGATTGAAACACGTATTCGAGTCCCAAATTTTTCAACCATTCAAAGACGTCGCATACCTATTGTACCAATTCAAGGATGTAGTTCATCATGGTAGTGAACGTACAGCGACGTACCTGTGTTGAAAACAGGATTAACCCGCTTCACTCGAAAGGGTACAGGCATCGACATTGTCAATGAAGGTTTTGAAATTAACAGACCCAAACATTGTGCTTCAAAAGATTCCTTTCATCACACGAAACAGTTTCGACACACCTAAAATGAATATTAATATGAACTTTAAACAACCGGCAACAACTGTCTGGTTCCGAAACGCACTGAAAGAGAACTTTACGGAACCATTAACAGTTGCGGTGGTACCGCCCCGGGCGAGCAATCAACAACTCTACCACCTAAGCGCGTTTTTCGGAATCAATATTTCTTTCTATCAATCAATATTATTATTAATTTATTTAAAAAATAATTTGACATTTCGCAGCAGAGAGCTGGAAATTCACCTATCCCAGAAATGAAGTTCCATTGGGATTAGGCTCACGCGACTAAATTTATAATTATTAATCTAAAAACCGTAATTTCGTTTTCGTAACGCCGCCCGGAAATCCGAAATCGAGATTGTTTTGTGTGCTTACGGATTTCGATTGAAACACGTATTCGACTCCCAAATTTTTCAACCATTCAAAGACGTCGCATACCTATTGTACCAATTCAAGGATGTAGTTCATCATGGTAGTGAACGTACAGCGACGTACCTGTGTTGAAAACAGGATTAACCCGCTTCACTCGAAAGGGTACAGGCATCGACATTGTCAATGAAGGTTTTGAAATTAACAGACCCAAACATTGTGCTTCAAAAGATTCCTTTCATCACACGAAACAGTTTCGACACACCTAAAATGAATATTAATATGAACTTTAAACAACCGGCAACAACTGTCTGGTTCCGAAACGCACTGAAAGAGAACTTTACGGAACCATTAACAGTTGCGGTGGTACCGCCCCGGGCGAGCAATCAACAACTCTACCACCTAAGCGCGTTTTTCGGAATCAATATTTCTTTCTATCAATCAATATTATTATTAATTTATTTAAAAAATAATTTGACATTTCGCAGCAGAGTGCTGGAAATTCACCTATCCCAGAAATGAAGTTTCATTGGGATTAGGCTCACGCGACTAAATTTATAATTATTAATCTAAAAACCGTAATTTCGTTTTCGTAACGCCGCCCCGGAAATCCGAAATCGAGATTGTTTTGTGTGCTTACGGATTTCGATTGAAACACGTATTCGACTCCCAAATTTTTCAACCATTCAAAGACGTCGCATACCCATTGTACCAATTCAAGGATGTAGTTCATCATGGTAGTGAACGTACAGCGACGTACCTGTGTTGAAAACAGGATTAACCCGCTTCACTCGAAAGGGTACAGGCATCGACATTGTCAATGAAGGTTTTGAAATTAACAGACCCAAACATTGTGCTTCAAAAGATTCCTTTCATCACACGAAACAGTTTCGACACACCTAAAATGAATATTAATATGAACTTTAAACAACCGGCAACAACTGTCTGGTTCCGAAACGCACTGAAAGAGAACTTTACGGAACCATTAACAGTTGCGGTGGTACCGCCCCGGGCGAGCAATCAACAACTCTACCACCTAAGCGCGTTTTTCGGAATCAATATTTCTTTCTATCAATCAATATTATTATTAATTTATTTAAAAAATAATTTGACATTTCGCAGCAGAGTGCTGGAAATTCACCTATCCCAGAAATGAAGTTCCATTGGGATTAGGCTCACGCGACTAAATTTATAATTATTAATCTAAAAACCGTAATTTCGTTTTCGTAACGCCGCCCGGAAATCCGAAATCGAAATTGTTTTGTGTGCTTACGGATTTCGATTGAAACACGTATTCGACTCCCAAATTTTTCAACCATTCAAAGACGTCGCATACCTATTGTACCAATTCAAGGATGTAGTTCATCATGGTAGTGAACGTACAGCGACGTACCTGTGTTGAAAACAGGATTAACCCGCTTCACTCGAAAGGGTACAGGCATCGACATTGTCAATGAAGGTTTTGAAATTAACAGACCCAAACATTGTGCTTCAAAAGATTCCTTTCATCACACGAAACAGTTTCGACACACCTAAAATGAATATTAATATGAACTTTAAACAACCGGCAACAACTGTCTGGTTCCGAAACGCACTGAAAAAGAATTTTACGGAACCATCAACAGTTGCGGTGGTACCGCCCCGGGCGAGCAATCAACAACTCTACCACCTAAGCACGTTTTTCGGAATCAATATTTAAAAAGAATTTTACGGAACCATCAACAGTTGCGGTGGTACCGCCTCGGGCGAGCAATCAACAACTCTACCACCTAAGCACGTTTTTCGAAATCAATGTTTGATTATTAAATATCGTGCCTGTTTGTTTTTCATTTTTAATGTTTACGCGAAGACGGAGTTCTGCAATTTATTCAATATTTGTGCAAGGCTTTTTAAATGTGAACCACTTACCTTACAATGCTGTAGGCACAAATCTTCCGAGTCCAGATACGGAATTTGAAACTCCATCAATAGGTTGAAGAAGTTGCGGTTTAAATCTTCTCTCTGTCCCCTTGTTCTTCTGGAATAAAACAAACGATTAGAGGAATGCTTTTAATTTGGGAAATATTTAAGAATGATTCATTCATTAATTTCAGATCGAACCGCGGAACGAATGAAATAAAAATCAAACACACTTGTTAAATCAAAATCCTAAAATTAATTTTATTTTCGCCACTAGAAGGATACGTCTACACACATCGACCGCTTTTGAACGACTAAAATATTTTTCATTTTGACCGCTGCCTTGTTATGAAAATAATGGCGGACAAGAATGACGAAATAGAATAAAAATGGCGTCGACGGAAAACTTTTCCGTCTCTTTATGATAAACCGGCTAAATAATTTCAACACGTCTGCTCTCTTCAACTGCGCGCGAACGACTGAATATTTATGTCTATCTATCGCTGACGTGTTATGAAAGTAATGGCGGACAAGGATGACAGAATCGAATAAAAATGGCGTCGACGGAAAACTTTCCGTCTCTTCATGATAAACATCCTGAATAATTCGTCACGAAATATTTATTTATTTCAGATCGAATCTCGGAACGAATGAAATGAAAATCAAACTTACTTGTTGATTCACAATCCAAAAATAAATTTTATTCTCGCACACAGGTTTCAACACATGTACTCTCTTCGACCGCGCGCGAACCACTGAATATTTACTTCAATCTATCGCGGACGTGTTATTAAAATAATGGCGGACAAGGATGACGAATTCAAATAAAAATGGCGTTGACGGAAAACTTTTCTGCCTCTTTATGATATACACGCTGAATAATTCGTCACAAAATATTTATTTATTTCAGATCGAATACCGGAAGGAATGAAATTAAAATCAAACTCACTTGTTAATTCACAATCCTAAAATAAATTTTAATCTCGCACACACATTTCAACACATCTACTCTCTTCGACCGCGCGCGAACTACTGAATATTTACTTCAATATATCGCTGACGTGTTATGAAAGTAATGGCGGACAAGGATGACGAAATCGAATAAAAATGGCGACGACGGAAAACGTTTCCGTCTCTTTATGATAAACACGCTGAATAATTCGTCATGAAATATTTATTCATTTCAGATCGAATCCCGGAACGAATTAATTGAAAATCAAACTCACTTGTTGATTCACAATCCTAAAATGAATTTTATTCTCGCACACAATTTCAACACATCTACTCTCTTCGACCGCGCGCGAACTACTGAATATTTATTTCAATCCATCGCTGACGTGTTATGAAAGTAATGGCGGACAAGGATGACGAAATCGAATAAAATGGCGTCGACGGAAAACTTTTCCGTCTCTTTATGATAAACCGGCTAAATAATTCGTTAGAAAATATTTATTCATTTCAGATCGAACAGCGGAACGAATGAAATGAAAATCAAAAAATCACCTGTTGATTCACAATCCTAAAAAATTCATTCTCGCTCACACATTTCAATACGTCTACCCCCTTCGACCGCGCGCGAACAACTGACTATTTGACTGGAGCAGGAGGCCTTATAAGCTACAACGGAACGGCGCATAACGAGAGCGTTATTCGCTCGCGCCATCTGCCGAGCGGCAGCCAAGATTCCACATTGATGTGTTGTACGCGCCATCTGCCGTGCGGTGTCCAAGATTCCACATTGATGTGTTGTAGCGCCATCTGCCGTGCAGAGTCGAAGATTCCACATCGATGTGTTTTACGCGCCATCTGGTGGTCATCCATTATTTCTCCTTTGCGAGCGCCCTCTCTGGCGCGTCCACCAATTACTCGTGGCCATCTATCGGTCGTCCACCAAGCTTGTTACAAATCTTAGAACTACGTGCACAGTCTATATGTATTATTTATTAGTCAATGCCTATGCTTTTCGCTGTCCTCAACCACAGAACATATATTTGTTTCGAGGAGGTTATGTTGATTGTCAAGAAATGTAAATAAGATTTGTATTGTAAAAATTAAATCGAATGTGAGAAGTTTTGTTTTATTCTATAGCAAATAAGTTCGTTGACATTAGTTATTGTTCTGAATGGACAATGTCTCATCATCAATTTTTGTCCGATATTTTACATCTGAATGTCGGAGGTAAAAGGTAAGCAATCAACAATCCCACTTCAAATTATGTTTAAATAGCTTCGAGTTACATGTCTTTGCTCTGCTTTAGATTTTCAACCTCTCGACAGACGTTGACTTCAATTCCTGATACATTTTTCACTGCATTGCTAAGTGGTCGTACACCGATACTGAGAGATGATAAGGGATGTATATTTATTGACAGAGATCCTAAAATATTTTCCATAATTT
>JAIFOV010000815.1:0-15878 GCA_020654155.1 Novius pumilus
AGTACGAACGGTGTATTTCGTTCGACCGTTTAGCAGTCAGAGTCCGAAAGGTGCATTTCGGAAATATGCCGAAAAGTTCAAGTACGAACGGTGTATTTCGTTCGACCGTTTAGCAGTCAGAGTCCGAAAGGTGCATTTCGGAAATATGCCGAAAAGTTCAAGTACGAACGGTGTATTTCGTTCGACCGTTTAGCAGTCAGAGTCCGAAAGGTGCATTTCGGAAATATGCCGAAAAGTTCAAGTACGAACGGTGTATTTCGTTCGACCGTTTAGCAGTCAGAGTCCGAAAGGTGCATTTCGGAAATATGCCGAAAAGTTCAAGTACGAACGGTGTATTTCGTTCGACCGTTTAGCAGTCAGAGTCCGAAAGGTGCATTTCGGAAATATGCCGAAAAGTTCAAGTACGAACGGTGTATTTCGTTCGACCGTTTAGCAGTCAGAGTCCGAAAGGTGCATTTCGGAAATATGCCGAAAAGTTCAAGTACGAACGGTGTATTTCGTTCGACCGTTTAGCAGTCAGAGTCCGAAAGGTGCATTTCGGAAATATGCCGAAAAGTTCAAGTCCGAACGGTGTATTTCGGGCGACAGTTCGATAGTTAGAGTCCGAAAGGTCCATTTCGGAAATATGCCGAAAAGTTCAAGTACGAACGGTGTATTTCGTTCGACCGTTTAGCAGTCAGAGTCCGAAAGGTGCATTTCGGAAATATGCCGAAAAGTTCAAGTACGAACGGTGTATTTCGTTCGACCGTTTAGCAGTCAGAGTCCGAAAGGTGCATTTCGGAAATATGCCGAAAAGTTCAAGTACGAACGGTGTATTTCGTTCGACCGTTTAGCAGTCAGAGTCCGAAAGGTGCATTTCGGAAATATGCCGAAAAGTTCAAGTACGAACGGTGTATTTCGTTCGACCGTTTAGCAGTCAGAGTCCGAAAGGTGCATTTCGGAAATATGCCGAAAAGTTCAAGTACGAACGGTGTATTTCGTTCGACCGTTTAGCAGTCAGAGTCCGAAAGGTGCATTTCGGAAATATGCCGAAAAGTTCAAGTACGAACGGTGTATTTCGTTCGACCGTTTAGCAGTCAGAGTCCGAAAGGTGCATTTCGGAAATATGCCGAAAAGTTCAAGTACGAACGGTGTATTTCGTTCGACCGTTTAGCAGTCAGAGTCCGAAAGGTGCATTTCGGAAATATGCCGAAAAGTTCAAGTACGAACGGTGTATTTCGTTCGACCGTTTAGCAGTCAGAGTCCGAAAGGTGCATTTCGGAAATATGCCGAAAAGTTCAAGTACGAACGGTGTATTTCGTTCGACCGTTTAGCAGTCAGAGTCCGAAAGGTGCATTTCGGAAATATGCCGAAAAGTTCAAGTACGAACGGTGTATTTCGTTCGACCGTTTAGCAGTCAGAGTCCGAAAGGTGCATTTCGGAAATATGCCGAAAAGTTCAAGTCCGAACGGTGTATTTCGTTCGACCGTTTAGCAGTCAGAGTCCGAAAGGTGCATTTCGGAAATATGCCGAAAAGTTCAAGTACGAACGGTGTATTTCGTTCGACCGTTTAGCAGTCAGAGTCCGAAAGGTGCATTTCGGAAATATGCCGAAAAGTTCAAGTCCGAACGGTGTATTTCGGGCGACAGTTCGATAGTTAGAGTCCGAAAGGTCCGTTTCGGAAATATGCCGAAAAGTTCAAGTACGAACGGTGTATTTCGTTCGACCGTTTAGCAGTCAGAGTCCGAAAGGTGCATTTCGGAAATATGCCGAAAAGTTCAAGTACGAACGGTGTATTTCGTTCGACCGTTTAGCAGTCAGAGTCCGAAAGGTGCATTTCGGAAATATGCCGAAAAGTTCAAGTACGAACGGTGTATTTCGTTCGACCGTTTAGCAGTCAGAGTCCGAAAGGTGCATTTCGGAAATATGCCGAAAAGTTCAAGTACGAACGGTGTATTTCGTTCGACCGTTTAGCAGTCAGAGTCCGAAAGGTGCATTTCGGAAATATGCCGAAAAGTTCAAGTACGAACGGTGTATTTCGTTCGACCGTTTAGCAGTCAGAGTCCGAAAGGTGCATTTCGGAAATATGCCGAAAAGTTCAAGTACGAACGGTGTATTTCGTTCGACAGTTCGATAGTCAGAGTCCGAAAGGTGCATTTCGGAAATATGCCGAAAAGTTCAAGTACGAACGGTGTATTTCGTTCGACCGTTTAGCAGTCAGAGTCCGAAAGGTGCATTTCGGAAATATGCCGAAAAGTTCAAGTACGAACGGTGTATTTCGTTCGACCGTTTAGCAGTCAGAGTCCGAAAGGTGCATTTCGGAAATATGCCGAAAAGTTCAAGTACGAACGGTGTATTTCGTTCGACCGTTTAGCAGTCAGAGTCCGAAAGGTGCATTTCGGAAATATGCCGAAAAGTTCAAGTACGAACGACCGTTTAGCAGTATTTCGTTTGTTGCTGCACGCAGCAAGATTGGAAGTTTTGGTTTAGTTTTTACGTTTTCTTATCGGGTTTAATTTTTACGCGCGTTCGAGACGCATACGGTTTCCGAAATAAGTCGCGACAAGACGCATACCAGTTACGATTGCGAGTCCAAGCTCCAGAGCCGACGACAGCAAGAACGATTTCCTCATCGACAGGGTACCCTGCATCAATATCGAGAAGCTCCAGGTTAGTGACCAAAACCTTGCATAATTGAAAATTGTATGCGATCGCCTTCGCTCCGGTCTTTTCGTTAATTACATCATTTATGTGTCGCCAAATCATACAGTCCACATTACTTCCAGTTTCGTGCGGCAACATAAAATGGTCCTTCGGGCCGGATAATTTCAGAACGGCATTTCACAATTTGTTATGCAATTCAAATATTTAGGATTTCCGATAAGTTGAATCCTATAATTCGTTTCCTTTCTTTCTTGTCGCATTTCGGTCCGAGATATAATCTCGTTTCATTTAATACCGTATCAGCAGGTGGTTATTATCGCTGAATTCGTTTGACGAGAAAACAAGCGATTTATTTTCATTTCGTGGTCGAATTCGTATTAGGAAATATTCGCCCGATTCCGATCACATCTGCATTCACGATTTATTTCCAACTCGTTTTATATCACACTTTCCACGGTCAAATCGTTCAATTTCATTACTTGTTTTTCAATAACTGATATTCCGAATTGAACTTATTTTTGCGAGATGGGACCTGAACTAAAAACGTTACTATTTAAACGGAAATCATCTGCACAGCGGATCACCGAAGTTTACAATTCGGGAATAAAAGCGTCACAACAAGCAACTATTGAAAACATCGAAATTTTTCGAGTTAAATTTCAAGATTTGCCCTCAGCATTCGAGCGGTTCAGTAAATGCCATAACGAAATTATTGGTTTGGTTCGGGAAGATGAGGAGTTTGAGGTTGAGGATGCGATTCGACGGGAGGTTGAGTCATTTTATTATCAAGCAAAAATGCACTATAATTTGATCTGCAAGCCTTTAGACGACGAGAATGCTGTTGAGCGGGCAAGAAGTTCGGCTGCTTCTAAATCTGGTGAAGTGCCATTCCTGCGACCTGAATTACTTCCAGTATTGAATGTGCCCAAATTTAAGGGAGATTTGGATTCCTGGCCATCCTTTTTGATATGTTTAACCAAATCGTGCATAATAATACAAACCTTAGCGATGCTTCGAAATTGAAATATCTTTTTCTTATCTAGAGGATGAACCTCGCAGACTGCTGGGTGGTATTACAATTTGTGACTCTAATTATGCAATTGCTTACAGAAAGTTAGTAGCTAAATATCAGAATAAACGCCATCTTGCTACAAATGCTTTGAGTTCATTAATGGGTGTATCGTGCAAAAATGATTCGCAAAGAGAATTAAGAAAAATTCTGGATGTATTTTCGGAATCATTGCAGACGTTACGAAATTTGGGATTCAATACAGAGTCCTGGTGTTTCGTTTTGTTTTATGTGTTATTAGAAAAATTTCGCTGGATATTCGCAGACTTTTCGAAATTCAGTACGTTTCAGAGGAAATTCCCACCTTCCAGCAACTTTACAAGTTTTTGGAGGATCATTGTAGGGCTTTGGAATCTATTCCTGTTGCAAAGTTTAATAAAAATCAGGGCTCTGCGAATGGTAATTTCGTGAAATTTGAGTCAAGAAAACATAGCCGATCTCAGACGTTCAGTACTCAATCCACAAAGATTTCATGTTATTTTTGTAAAGATCCACACGTGTTGTCAAGATGCTCTAAATTTATGGCGAAGCCCTTAGCTGAAAGAAATAATTTCGTTAAACAGAATAAACTCTGTCAAAATTGTCTTCATCACAGTCACGAGACGATAAACTGCAGGTCACGCTTTCGTTGTAGAATCGACGACTGTCGGGGTAAACATCATAGTTCCTTACATGTTGCGAGGACTAAAAGCGGTCTAGGGAATGTTACAATTACTCATGATACAGAGAATTTTCCTCCCACTAGCGGCCATAAAGAGACGCAGTGTAATAGCACCAGCTTGAAGGTCTCGCAAAACCTCTTTTCGATGACACTGCAAATTTGCTAGCTACCGCAGTTGTAGACATTTTCGATAAATATGGTTGTGTTCAACCCATTCGAATTATGTTAGATTCTGGTAGTACTGATTCCTTCATAAGCGAACGATGTGTGCGCAAACTTAATTTGCCACGCATACCTTATACTACTACAATTCATGGTTTGAACCAGATGAGTTCGACTTCTTCAAAAGGAATAACTGTTTGTAAAATTAAACCTCAAAACCATTTAGGTCCCGAGATTGCTTTTAAGGCCATCGTAATTCCTAAATTGTCCGCGAATTTGCCTTTATTCGATTTACCAAAAGGCTGTTGGGAAAGCATAAATGCGTTACCATTAGCAGATAAAGAATATTATATTTCCAGATCTATAGATATGTTGATAGGTGTCGATGTCTTTGGGCAGATACTGAAGAGTGGTCGTATTGCGGAGTTCGAGGTCAACCAACGGCTCTTGAAACAGTCTTTGGTTGGGTACTTCTTGGAAAAGTTAAATATTCTGGTTGTTGTGGAGATTCAAAGGCTTTCAACTATTTTCTTTCTGCTCCAGATATTCCACTGGAGTTATTAGTTTCGAAGTTTTGGGAAGTCGAGCAGGTTCCTCAAAACTCGTTCTTTTCCCGGAAGATGCGAAGGCGGAAGAGATTTTTAAAACTACGGTTTCAAGAGATCATACCGGCAGATTTATAGTATCGTTACCTTTCAAGAATGGTGAACCTGATTTGGGAGATACCTTCACACAAGCCCGACGTAGATTTTTTCTGTTAGAGAAGAGGTTACAAAAGAATACAGAAATTTATGCTGCTTATCGAAAGTTTATGCAAGATTACATAGATCAGGGTCATATGTCTTTGGTGTCACCCGATTCTTCTAAGTTTGAAGCCTCATGCTACTTACCACATCATTGCGTAGTCAAATTAGATGGTGATAACACAAAATTCAGAGTTGTGTGGGACGGAAGTGCAAAAGGAAAGGGAGGTAACAGTTTGAATTCGTTTCTCTTAACTGGTCCCAAATTGCAGAAGGACATAGGTTCGCTTCTTCTTCTTTTCGATTATACCCAATAGTTTTCATTACTGATATCGTGGGGATGTTCAGACAAATTTTGGTTACTCCTGAGCACAGGAATTTTCAAAAATTCTATGGAGATTCCGATCGGATGAACCCTTGTCTGAATGGACCTTGAATACCGTTACTTTCGGACTTAGTTCTAGTCCATTCTTAGCTATGAGAGTTTTGAATTTATTGGCTGAGCTTGAAAAGGACAGATTTCCATTGGCAAGTAGAATAATTCAATCACAGACCTTTGTTGATGATATAATAGGTACTAGCTCTTCCATGACGGAAGCTCAATGCCTGCAGAGGGAACTCATTGAATTGTTGAGATTGGGAGGTTTCGAGTTGCGAAAATGGGCGAGCAACGCAACAGAATTGTTGACTAACGTTCCAGAGTCTGATCGAAAGATTCCGTTATCGTTTGATAAAGACGAACCTCGATTCATAAAAGTTTTAGGAATTGTGTGGTATCCTGACACGGACTGTTTCGCCTATCAACATAAGAGAAGCGATCGATTATCGTGTACAAAAAGATCTGTCTTATCTGATATTAGCAAATATTTCGATCCTTTGGGATTATTGTCTCCCGTCATACTCTCTGCTAAATATATAATGCAGCAAATATGGAAGACTAAGGTCGATTGGGATACTCCCTTACCGCTTTCATTTTCGGATTCCTGGTCTCGCTTGAATTCGGGACTGGAAACCATCTCAAAATCTCATTACCCAGATATGTCCTTGTCGAAAATTATACGAGATGTGAGTTGCATGGCTTCAGTGATAGTAGCGAGATTGGCTATGGAGCTGCGATTTTCTTGAGAGTTGAAAGTCGCGAAAAGGTTACCGTTTCTTTACTTTGTGCAAAAAGCAAAGTTGCACCTCTTAAAACTTTATCCATTCCAAAATTAGAGCTGATGGCAGCTCAATTACTAGCAGATTTGATACATTTCGTAGAAAACACTTACGCCGGAAAAATAATTTTTGATGGAATTTTCGCTTGACGGACTCACAGGTCGTTCTTGCCTGGCTGGATTCATCTCCATGTCGGTGGAAAACATTCGTTGCCAATCGGGTTAGTCACATTCAGACCATTATTCCACACGTTTCATGGAGATACATTCCATCTGAATTAAATCCCGCCGACATAGCTTCTCGTGGTTCAATGCCAGAAAATCTATTGAGTCAAAGTTTGTGGTGGTATGGCCCACCGTTTCTTTCGCTTGCACAACAAAAATGGTGCGAACAAGGGTTTTCAAGACAAAACATCGAATCATACGCGGAAATCGTGTCTAACGAGGAAAGAAAAACAGTTTTTACCACTACGAGGGTCGCTGATTCATTAGATCAATTGTTAGAAAAGTATTCAAGTTTGTTTTCAATACAGAAAATTCTAGCATATTGTATCAGATTTTTCGTAAACTTTCGTTTGCGTAATACTCCAATAGAACGTCTTTCTGGTAAACCGACTACTGACGAATTGGAAAGGGCGCTTATGTGGCTTGTAAAGCATACGCAAAATTCAGTTTTTCGGACATTATCGAAGCTATCAATAAAAATAAAACTTTACCAAATCAATTTAGAAAATTAGCTGTTTTTATAGACTCTGATGGTTTTGTTCGAGTGGGTGGTCGTCTCAGAAATTGTAGCGACCTACCACTAGCCATTAAACATCCATTGTTATTGCCCGGTTATCATAGATTAACCGATCTTCTCATAGAACATTTTCATAGAAAATATTTACATCCAGGCCAAAAACTTTACATAATCTTTTGTTGCAACAGTTTTGGATTATCTCTGCTAGAAAAGCCATATCGAGAACGATTCGTTCGTGTATAAAATGCTATAGAGTGTTGCCAAAAGCGTATAGTCCACCCGTCATGGCAGATTTGCCTGCCTATAGAATTTCTCAACTATCTGCGTTTTCACACGTCGCGCTCGATTTTTGTGGTCCTTTCTGGATCACACCACTAAGGGGTAGAGGGAATAAAAAGAAATTCAAATCGTACGTTTGTGTATTTGTATGTTTGGCAACAACAGCAGTTCATTTGGAACTAGCGGTCGATCTTAGTGCGGAAGGTTTTATTTCATGTTTCCGAAGGTTTGTAGCGAGACGTGGTGCGGTAGTTTTTTGTTATAGCGATAATGGCACGAACTTCGTTGGCGGTTACAATCATCTTCTAGATTTGGCTAGACAAGCGTCAGAAAAACTTTCCTCAAGTGGAAATTTGCACCACCATCGGGGCCTCATTTCAATGGGTTAGCGGAAGTTAGCGTTAAAAGTTTGAAAGCTCATTTGATACGCGTAGTTGGAGATCAAATTTTCTCCTATGATGAAATGTTAACGCTCATAAGTGAAATTGAAGCAGTACTCAATAGCCGCCCTTTATATTCGCAATCCTCCGATCCTAACGATTTAATTCCACTTACACCATCGAATTTTGTTACTTTAAAGAATCTAGTTCCTACAATTCCCGAACCAGACTTATCTGCTTTAAAACTGAATAGGTCGAATCGATGGCAACTAGTCCAGAAATTGCTCGCACACTTCTGGAAAAGGTACAATTCGGAATATCTGAATACTTTGCAACAACGATCCAAATGGAGTAAACCATCAATAGAAGCAAAATTGAACGATTTGGTATTGATCAAGAATGAAAATACTTCACCCTTAAAGTGGCCGCTGGGCAGAATTGTCGAAGTCCATCCTGGTCAGGATGATTGTATTAGAGTCGCTACAGTCAGAACTGCGAAAGGACTACTTCGTAGACCAGTGGTCAAACTTTGTCCTCTTCCTTCTTTGAAATGATTCAATTTTCACGCTTTCTTTTTTTTTTCTTTTACTCATTCTTTATTTTCGGGATTAATTAAAAACGTTCGTTTTGGTGGTTAGTTATGTTGCTGCACGCAGCAAGATTGGAAGTTTTGGTTTAGTTTTTACGTTTTCTTATCGGGTTTAATTTTTACGCGCGTTCGAGACGCATACGGTTTCCGAAATAAGTCGCGACAAGACGCATACCAGTTACGATTGCGAGTCCAAGCTCCAGAGCCGACGACAGCAAGAACGATTTCCTCATCGACAGGGTACCCTGCATCAATATCGAGAAGCTCCAGGTTAGTGACCAAAACCTTGCATAATTGAAAATTGTATGCGATCGCCTTCGCTCCGGTCTTTTCGTTAATTACATCATTTATGTGTCGCCAAATCATACAGTCCACATTACTTCCAGTTTCGTGCGGCAACATCGTACGAACGGTGTATTTCGTTCGACCGTTTAGCAGTCAGAGTCCGAAAGGTGCATTTCGGAAATATGCCGAAAAGTTCAAGTACGAACGGTGTATTTCGTTCGACCGTTTAGCAGTCAGAGTCCGAAAGGTGCATTTCGGAAATATGCCGAAAAGTTCAAGTACGAACGGTGTATTTCGTTCGACCGTTTAGCAGTCAGAGTCCGAAAGGTGCATTTCGGAAATATGCCGAAAAGTTCAAGTACGAACGGTGTATTTCAGGCGACAGTTCAGCAGTCAGAGTCCGAAAGGTGCATTTCGGAAATATGCCGAAAAGTTCAAGTACGAACGGTGTATTTCGTTCGACCGTTTAGCAGTCAGAGTCCGAAAGGTGCATTTCGGAAATATGCCGAAAAGTTCAAGTACGAACGGTGTATTTCGTTCGACCGTTTAGCAGTCAGAGTCCGAAAGGTGCATTTCGGAAATATGCCGAAAAGTTCAAGTACGAACGGTGTATTTCGTTCGACCGTTTAGCAGTCAGAGTCCGAAAGGTGCATTTCGGAAATATGCCGAAAAGTTCAAGTACGAACGGTGTATTTCGTTCGACCGTTTAGCAGTCAGAGTCCGAAAGGTGCATTTCGGAAATATGCCGAAAAGTTCAAGTACGAACGGTGTATTTCGTTCGACCGTTTAGCAGTCAGAGTCCGAAAGGTGCATTTCGGAAATATGCCGAAAAGTTCAAGTACGAACGGTGTATTTCGTTCGACCGTTTAGCAGTCAGAGTCCGAAAGGTGCATTTCGGAAATATGCCGAAAAGTTCAAGTACGAACGGTGTATTTCGTTCGACCGTTTAGCAGTCAGAGTCCGAAAGGTGCATTTCGGAAATATGCCGAAAAGTTCAAGTACGAACGGTGTATTTCGTTCGACCGTTTAGCAGTCAGAGTCCGAAAGGTGCATTTCGGAAATATGCCGAAAAGTTCAAGTACGAACGGTGTATTTCGTTCGACCGTTTAGCAGTCAGAGTCCGAAAGGTGCATTTCGGAAATATGCCGAAAAGTTCAAGTACGAACGGTGTATTTCGTTCGACCGTTTAGCAGTCAGAGTCCGAAAGGTGCATTTCGGAAATATGCCGAAAAGTTCAAGTACGAACGGTGTATTTCGTTCGACCGTTAGCAGTCAGAGTCCGAAAGGTGCATTTCGGAAATATGCCGAAAAGTTCAAGTACGAACGGTGTATTTCGTTCGACCGTTTAGCAGTCAGAGTCCGAAAGGTGCATTTCGGAAATATGCCGAAAAGTTCAAGTCCGAACGGTGTATTTCGTTCGACCGTTTAGCAGTCAGAGTCCGAAAGGTGCATTTCGGAAATATGCCGAAAAGTTCAAGTACGAACGGTGTATTTCGTTCGACCGTTTAGCAGTCAGAGTCCGAAAGGTGCATTTCGGAAATATGCCGAAAAGTTCAAGTACGAACGGTGTATTTCGTTCGACCGTTTAGCAGTCAGAGTCCGAAAGGTGCATTTCGGAAATATGCCGAAAAGTTCAAGTACGAACGGTGTATTTCGTTCGACCGTTTAGCAGTCAGAGTCCGAAAGGTGCATTTCGGAAATATGCCGAAAAGTTCAAGTACGAACGGTGTATTTCGTTCGACCGTTTAGCAGTCAGAGTCCGAAAGGTGCATTTCGGAAATATGCCGAAAAGTTCAAGTACGAACGGTGTATTTCGTTCGACCGTTTAGCAGTCAGAGTCCGAAAGGTGCATTTCGGAAATATGCCGAAAAGTTCAAGTACGAACGGTGTATTTCGTTCGACCGTTTAGCAGTCAGAGTCCGAAAGGTGCATTTCGGAAATATGCCGAAAAGTTCAAGTACGAACGGTGTATTTCGTTCGACCGTTTAGCAGTCAGAGTCCGAAAGGTGCATTTCGGAAATATGCCGAAAAGTTCAAGTACGAACGGTGTATTTCGTTCGACCGTTTAGCAGTCAGAGTCCGAAAGGTGCATTTCGGAAATATGCCGAAAAGTTCAAGTACGAACGGTGTATTTCGTTCGACCGTTTAGCAGTCAGAGTCCGAAAGGTGCATTTCGGAAATATGCCGAAAAGTTCAAGTACGAACGGTGTATTTCGTTCGACCGTTTAGCAGTCAGAGTCCGAAAGGTGCATTTCGGAAATATGCCGAAAAGTTCAAGTACGAACGGTGTATTTCGTTCGACCGTTTAGCAGTCAGAGTCCGAAAGGTGCATTTCGGAAATATGCCGAAAAGTTCAAGTACGAACGGTGTATTTCGTTCGACCGTTTAGCAGTCAGAGTCCGAAAGGTGCATTTCGGAAATATGCCGAAAAGTTCAAGTACGAACGGTGTATTTCGTTCGACCGTTTAGCAGTCAGAGTCCGAAAGGTGCATTTCGGAAATATGCCGAAAAGTTCAAGTACGAACGGTGTATTTCGTTCGACCGTTTAGCAGTCAGAGTCCGAAAGGTGCATTTCGGAAATATGCCGAAAAGTTCAAGTACGAACGGTGTATTTCGTTCGACCGTTTAGCAGTCAGAGTCCGAAAGGTGCATTTCGGAAATATGCCGAAAAGTTCAAGTACGAACGGTGTATTTCGTTCGACCGTTTAGCAGTCAGAGTCCGAAAGGTGCATTTCGGAAATATGCCGAAAAGTTCAAGTACGAACGGTGTATTTCGTTCGACCGTTTAGCAGTCAGAGTCCGAAAGGTGCATTTCGGAAATATGCCGAAAAGTTCAAGTACGAACGGTGTATTTCGTTCGACCGTTTAGCAGTCAGAGTCCGAAAGGTGCATTTCGGAAATATGCCGAAAAGTTCAAGTACGAACGGTGTATTTCGTTCGACCGTTTAGCAGTCAGAGTCCGAAAGGTGCATTTCGGAAATATGCCGAAAAGTTCAAGTACGAACGGTGTATTTCGTTCGACCGTTTAGCAGTCAGAGTCCGAAAGGTGCATTTCGGAAATATGCCGAAAAGTTCAAGTACGAACGGTGTATTTCGTTCGACCGTTTAGCAGTCAGAGTCCGAAAGGTGCATTTCGGAAATATGCCGAAAAGTTCAAGTACGAACGGTGTATTTCGTTCGACCGTTTAGCAGTCAGAGTCCGAAAGGTGCATTTCGGAAATATGCCGAAAAGTTCAAGTACGAACGGTGTATTTCGTTCGACCGTTTAGCAGTCAGAGTCCGAAAGGTGCATTTCGGAAATATGCCGAAAAGTTCAAGTACGAACGGTGTATTTCGTTCGACCGTTTAGCAGTCAGAGTCCGAAAGGTGCATTTCGGAAATATGCCGAAAAGTTCAAGTACGAACGGTGTATTTCGTTCGACCGTTTAGCAGTCAGAGTCCGAAAGGTGCATTTCGGAAATATGCCGAAAAGTTCAAGTACGAACGGTGTATTTCGTTCGACCGTTTAGCAGTCAGAGTCCGAAAGGTGCATTTCGGAAATATGCCGAAAAGTTCAAGTACGAACGGTGTATTTCGTTCGACCATTTAGCAGTCAGAGTCCGAAAGGTGCATTTCGGAAATATGCCGAAAAGTTCAAGTACGAACGGTGTATTTCGTTCGACCGTTTAGCAGTCAGAGTCCGAAAGGTGCATTTCGGAAATATGCCGAAAAGTTCAAGTACGAACGGTGTATTTCGTTCGACCGTTTAGCAGTCAGAGTCCGAAAGGTGCATTTCGGAAATATGCCGAAAAGTTCAAGTACGAACGGTGTATTTCGTTCGACCGTTTAGCAGTCAGAGTCCGAAAGGTGCATTTCGGAAATATGCCGAAAAGTTCAAGTACGAACGGTGTATTTCGTTCGACCGTTTAGCAGTCAGAGTCCGAAAGGTGCATTTCGGAAATATGCCGAAAAGTTCAAGTACGAACGGTGTATTTCGTTCGACCGTTTAGCAGTCAGAGTCCGAAAGGTGCATTTCGGAAATATGCCGAAAAGTTCAAGTACGAACGGTGTATTTCGTTCGACCGTTTAGCAGTCAGAGTCCGAAAGGTGCATTTCGGAAATATGCCGAAAAGTTCAAGTACGAACGGTGTATTTCGTTCGACCGTTTAGCAGTCAGAGTCCGAAAGGTGCATTTCGGAAATATGCCGAAAAGTTCAAGTACGAACGGTGTATTTCGTTCGACCGTTTAGCAGTCAGAGTCCGAAAGGTGCATTTCGGAAATATGCCGAAAAGTTCAAGTACGAACGGTGTATTTCGTTCGACCGTTTAGCAGTCAGAGTCCGAAAGGTGCATTTCGGAAATATGCCGAAAAGTTCAAGTACGAACGGTGTATTTCGTTCGACCGTTTAGCAGTCAGAGTCCGAAAGGTGCATTTCGGAAATATGCCGAAAAGTTCAAGTACGAACGGTGTATTTCGTTCGACCGTTTAGCAGTCAGAGTCCGAAAGGTGCATTTCGGAAATATGCCGAAAAGTTCAAGTACGAACGGTGTATTTCGTTCGACCGTTTAGCAGTCAGAGTCCGAAAGGTGCATTTCGGAAATATGCCGAAAAGTTCAAGTACGAACGGTGTATTTCGTTCGACCGTTTAGCAGTCAGAGTCCGAAAGGTGCATTTCGGAAATATGCCGAAAAGTTCAAGTACGAACGGTGTATTTCGTTCGACCGTTTAGCAGTCAGAGTCCGAAAGGTGCATTTCGGAAATATGCCGAAAAGTTCAAGTACGAACGGTGTATTTCGTTCGACCGTTTAGCAGTCAGAGTCCGAAAGGTGCATTTCGGAAATATGCCGAAAAGTTCAAGTACGAACGGTGTATTTCGTTCGACCGTTTAGCAGTCAGAGTCCGAAAGGTGCATTTCGGAAATATGCCGAAAAGTTCAAGTACGAACGGTGTATTTCGTTCGACCGTTTAGCAGTCAGAGTCCGAAAGGTGCATTTCGGAAATATGCCGAAAAGTTCAAGTACGAACGGTGTATTTCGTTCGACCGTTTAGCAGTCAGAGTCCGAAAGGTGCATTTCGGAAATATGCCGAAAAGTTCAAGTACGAACGGTGTATTTCGTTCGACCGTTTAGCAGTCAGCCGAAAAGTTCAAGTACGAACGGTGTATTTCGTTCGACCGTTTAGCAGTCAGAGTCCGAAAGGTCCGTTTCGGAAATATGCCGAAAAGTTCAAGTCCGAACGGTGTATTTCGGGCGACAGTTTCGGTGTATTTCGTTCGACCATTTAGCAGTCAGAGTCCGAAAGGTGCATTTCGGAAATATGCCGAAAAGTTCAAGTACGAACGGTGTATTTCGTTCGACCGTTTAGCAGTCAGAGTCCGAAAGGTGCATTTCGGAAATATGCCGAAAAGTTCAAGTACGAACGGTGTATTTCGTTCGACCGTTTAGCAGTCAGAGTCCGAAAGGTGCATTTCGGAAATATGCCGAAAAGTTCAAGTACGAACGGTGTATTTCGTTCGACCGTTTAGCAGTCAGAGTCCGAAAGGTGCATTTCGGAAATATGCCGAAAAGTTCAAGTACGAACGGTGTATTTCGTTCGACCATTTAGCAGTCAGAGTCCGAAAGGTGCATTTCGGAAATATGCCGAAAAGTTCAAGTACGAACGGTGTATTTCGTTCGACCGTTTAGCAGTCAGAGTCCGAAAGGTGCATTTCGGAAATATGCCGAAAAGTTCAAGTACGAACGGTGTATTTCGTTCGAACGTTTAGCAGTCAGAGTCCGAAAGGTGCATTTCGGAAATATGCCGAAAAGTTCAAGTACGAACGGTGTATTTCGTTCGACCGTTTAGCAGTCAGAGTCCGAAAGGTGCATTTCGGAAATATGCCGAAAAGTTCAAGTACGAACGGTGTATTTCGTTCGAACATTTAGCAGTCAGAGTCCGAAAGGTGCATTTCGGAAATATGCCGAAAAGTTCAAGTACGAACGGTGTATTTCGTTCGAACATTTAGCAGTCAGAGTCCGAAAGGTGCATTTCGGAAATATGCCGAAAAGTTCAAGTACGAACGGTGTATTTCGTTCGAACATTTAGCAGTCAGAGTCCGAAAGGTGCATTTCGGAAATATGCCGAAAAGTTCAAGTACGAACGGTGTATTTCGTTCGACCGTTTAGCAGTCAGAGTCCGAAAGGTGCATTTCGGAAATATGCCGAAAAGTTCAAGTACGAACGGTGTATTTCGTCTGACCATTTAGCAGTCAGAGTCCGAAAGGTGCATTTCGGAAATATGCCGAAAAGTTCAAGTACGAACGGTGTATTTCGTTCGAACATTTAGCAGTCAGAGTCCGAAAGGTGCATTTCGGAAATATGCCGAAAAGTTCAAGTACGAACGGTGTATTTCGTTCGAACATTTAGCAGTCAGAGTCCGAAAGGTGCATTTCGGAAATATGCCGAAAAGTTCAAGTACGAACGGTGTATTTCGTTCGAACATTTAGCAGTCAGAGTCCGAAAGGTGCATTTCGGAAATATGCCGAAAAGTTCAAGTACGAACGGTGTATTTCGTTCGACCATTTAGCAGTCAGAGTCCGAAAGGTGCATTTCGGAAATATGCCGAAAAGTTCAAGTACGAACGGTGTATTTCGTTCGACCATTTAGCAGTCAGAGTCCGAAAGGTGCATTTCGGAAATATGCCGAAAAGTTCAAGTACGAACGGTGTATTTCGTTCGACCATTTAACTGATCAGAGTCCGAAAGGTGCATTTCGGAAATATGCCGAAAAGTTCAAGTACGAACGGTGTATTTCGTTCGAACATTCAGCAGTCAGAGTCCGAAAGGTGCATTTCGGAAATATGCCGAAAAGTTCAAGTACGAACGGTGTATTTCGTTCGACCGTTTAGCAGTCAGAGTCCGAAAGGTGCATTTCGGAAATATGCCGAAAGTTCAAGTACGAACGGTGTATTTCGTTCGACCATTCGATAGTTAGAGTCCGAAAGGTCCATTTCGGAAATATGCCGAAAAGTTCAAGTACGAACGGTGTATTTCGTCTCGAACATTTAGCAGTCAGAGTCCGAAAGGTGCATTTCGGAAATATGCTGAAAAGTTCAAGTACGAACGGTGTGTATTTCGTTCAGAACATTTAACAGTCAGAGTACGAAAGGTGCATTTCGGAAATATGCCGAAAAGTTCAAGTACAGACGGTG
>JAIFOV010000344.1:0-15840 GCA_020654155.1 Novius pumilus
CACTATTGACAAGAATGTATATCAATGTATCAAAAATTAAGGATTACAAAAATATATTAAGAAAATATAGCTATTTGAAAATACAAAATGATTTTATTTGTTCCGTAAGGAAAATCAATTTAAAGAAAATTTGTCTCCATCAGAATTTAGAGTATTTTTGGTTTCTCAATTCTGGAAATGACTTGATGAATAACAATTTACACAGGTCTGTCCGTTTTTAATGCAGCTCACCAGATTCGGGAGCACTCACGTACTTTCATAAAAAATACTAAACGATCTAAAGTTTCTGATCGGATAATACAATTCTTTCCGTGAATTAAATGAAACTTGATGTGCAATTTTAGTATCAAAGTGAACGATAAATTAATGTAATTGCAACTGTTGTCAGAATGAGTCGTGAATTAACAAGTTATTCAAAAATCAAATACGTAGTTGATGTATTCGATCCAGAATTCTACATTTATATAAATCTGTCGAGTAACAAATAAAATCCATAATTGATTCACAGATCACAACTCTATAATAGGAAAATTTTGCAATGGCATTTTAAGGATTGAGATATTTACTCACTGTGGATGTAGGACGTAGTTCTTCAGGGTCTTCCAAAAATTTCAAACTCTCCCACGCGAACCTATTAGAAATATAAACTTCATTTCTTCCTGAAAATATTATTTTTGATCATTCATCTTTCTATATATATCAAGTATTTTTAATCAATATGATGGAAATAAATAAATTCCGGGCACTCACCTTTTCCTGTACTCATGCTATGAGTAATTCAATTTTTTTCACGTCATCTCGAACCCCGGAGACAATCTTCGAACCGCCCTTGAAACTTTTAATAGATACAGGCTCTACAAAATCATTCTTGAAACCAGAAATTATTTCTAAATTTTTTCCAAATTCGCAATTTTACGAACCTTTCATTGTTTCAACCGTACTGCAAACTTCCTCTCACGAATATGCAGCGGAAATTCCAATATTTCCAGAATTTAACGAAAACGGAAATTTTAAATTTTATTTATTCAATTTTCATCCGATCTTCGATGGTCTGATTGGATTGGATAATTTGAAACTCTTAAATGCTAAATTAGATTTTTCAAATTCAAAATTATACACCCCTAAATGTACACTAAAAATTGATTACCAACCTTCAAACAATAAACTACTTCAGAAAGAAATTGAAACGCATACAAGCATTTTCATGAACTTACCAGTTAACCAAAATACATTGATACCGCACCAAAAAATCAAGAACTGTGAAATTCCCGAATCATTAGCAGTTGTTAAAAATGGATACGCATTAGTTGAAATTCGGAATCCCACCGAAAATTCTCAGGAAATTCCTTTGACTGAAAGCTTAAAAAGTATCCCCTTTAATGCAGAAAACTGCGAACTATACCACATAGAGGCACAAAATAATCAGCAAAAACAAAATTTACCCATTGAAAATTTAATCAGAACCTCACATTTGAACGAAGAAGAGAAGTATCATATTGTTCGACTATGCAAAAAGTATTCAGATATATTCCACACCGAAAATCAACCACTCACTTTCACAAACCAAATAAAACATAAAATTAAAACCCAAGACGAAATCCCCATCCACACTAGATCCTACAAATACCCTTTCATTCATAAAAATGAAGTTCAAACACAAATAAACTCGTTGCTGGAACAAAAAATAATTCAACCTTCAATCTCGCCCTGGTATTTGGGTAGTTCCGAAAAAAGCAGACGCATCGGGAAAACAGAAATGGCGTATCGTAGTAGATTACAGAAATTTAAATCAAAAAACTATCGACGATAAATATCCGCTACCTAACATATCCGATGTTCTCGATAAACTGGGAAAAAGTAATTATTTTAGCACTATTGATCTTGCTAGTGGTTTCCACCAAATCGAGATGGAACCCGAAGATATCCCGAAAACAGCATTTAACGTAGAAAACGGACATTACGAATATCTTAGTGCACGTGCATACGTTGCGATTTTTTTCCGTTCCTTGCCGCGGAACGATTTCGTTGCTATCTGCGATTTTTGTTTGATACCATGCACACGTGTGGCGATTTATTTTCGTCGGCTTGTGCGAAAAGAGTATCGGAGTACTTACTCTTGCCGTCGAGCATCAATAGTGACTGTCATGGCCGAGAAGAAAGTCTGAATCGTTTGCATAGCAGAAGCGTTGGATTTATTAGAATCTAAACGAATGAGAATTTGGGTGCATCCCATAATCGGAATCGGGAAAAATCAAATCGCTTTCCCAAATTTTTGAAGAATTAAGAAACACCAGATAAATGTCAATTAAATTATTTGATGAGATATTGAATATCGTACGACCACATATCACGAATCTGCGGAACGTAGGTACTGACCTATCTACATCTGTGTGTTCTAGATAATTTGATCCCCACTGTTTTACGCGCGACTCGACGATTTTACGTGGACAAGATTTCCGCAAGACGTTGGGACGGACGAAAATAAATCGCGTCGCAACACGTAAGCACAGTTCCGTTCATATCGATGTGCTTTACCGTTCAGCGAAATCGTTCCGCAGCAAGGAACGGAAAAAAATCGCAACGTATGCACGTACACTTAGGATGCCCTTTGGCTTAAAAAATGCACCAGCGACATTCCAAAGAGTTATGAATAACATCCTTCGCGGACTTCAAAACGAAATTTGTCTCGTTTATCTCGACGATGTAATAGTATATTCCACATCTCTTCAGGAACATATACTCAATTTGGAAAAAGTATTTAAAAGATTACGCGAAACTAACTTCAAAATTCAACTTGATAAATAAGAATTTTTAAAAAAAGAGGTAGCATATCTTGGACATGTTGTAACCGCTGACGGTGTTAAACCAAATCCAGACAAAATTGAAGCTATACAAAAATATCCTATCCCTAAAACCCAAAAAAAAATTAAAGCGTTTCTCGAACTTTCACGATACTATCGTAAATTCATGAAAGATTTTGCCAAAATCACAAAACCATTAACTTCATGTCTGAAAAAGGGAGCAAAAATAGAACATTCAACTACTTTTGTCAGATGCTTTGAACATTGCAAGGAATTATTGACTAACGAACCCATCTTACAATATCCAGATTTTACGAAAGTATTCAATTTAACTACAGATGCTAGTAACTTTGCCATCGGAGCAATTTTATCGCAAGGATCTATAGGAAGTGATAAACCTGTCGCTTATGCTTCGAGAACATTAAACAGTAGTGAGCAAAATTATAGCACTATCGAAAAAGAACTTTTGGCAATAATCAGGGCAACGAAATATTTTCGACCTTATTTATTTGGGAGAAAATTCAAAATTATTACAGATCATAAACCCCTTCAGTGGTTAATGTCTCTGAAAGAACCGAATCTCATTCTTGATAACAATACCAATTCAAGCAACGCAACTGTCCATACCAGCCTCGAAGAACCAATTCTTAGTTTGCCAATTTCAGAAAAATGTTTAAATGTTCACGACCATCAATTAATTTTAGACTTCGTTCACCATTCAACTGCCAAACCAAAAATAGAGCAAATATTTCCTACCAAAAAACGCATTTATGCTCAGATATCTCGTGACAATCTAGAAAATGAAATTATTCAATTGTTCAAACCTATATTGACCCGAAATATATCCATGCTATTCATGTGAAAGATGATAATAATAATAATAATAATAATATAGAATTGGAACAATGAGAAGAGGCAAGAGGCCTATAATTCTCAGAGTGAGACAGTATCAAATAGCGTGCGTGAGCAATAAACAAAGAGATATTACAGAAAATGAGCAAAAAAAAAATCAAGAATTACAAGATCGAAACCAAAAGACAAACATTCGAAATCCCAAAAATAACAGGAAAAATAGTAAATCGTAAACGTAAAGTCAATGAAGGCAGTCAATCAAGTTCTTGAAACTACTGACACTCCGTGCACATACGACACTATTTGGTAAAGAATTCCACCTCGCGAACACACGGTTTGGCAGAAAGAATTGTCTAGGCGTAGTTTTGAAGTTTTCGCGATAAAGTTTAAAGGCGTGTCCGCGAAGATGAGTGTTGTCGCTCAACACAAACAAAGGTTCCAAATTACCACCAATAAAGTTATGAAGCACACGATACGTAATAATCAGGTCACCACGTTCGCGGCGCTCGCTGAAATGACGTAAGCCGAAAAGTTGGAGTCTTCTGTCGTAGGAGGGGCGTTGGCAACCGAAGGGAACTCTTGTGGCGGAACGCTGAACAGCTTCGAGACGATCCCGGTCTCTGATCAGAGTAGGAGACCAGACCGGACCGGCGAATTCCAATATTGGCCTCACATAGGATAGGTAAAGCTGCTTACAAGTAGATATTGAGCATTGGTGGAAGGTCTTTCTTATTAAGTAAAGCATCTTGTTAGCTCTGGCACACGCCGCATCTATATGAAGAGACCAGGAGAGGTCATTGGTGACAATCACACCCAGGTCATTGAGAAATGGAACGTCGGTCAGCCGTATACCATTGACAGAGTAAGAGTGCCTTGGGTTGTTACTTCCAAGATATAGAATTCTACACTTCTCAACGTTGAGTGGTAAGAGCCAGTCAACACACCAGCGTTCGACGGCAAACAGGTCCTGCTGAAGACGGAGGGGACACCTTGCGCCGTTATAGACTTTTAAATCGTCTGCATACGATGAATGAGCGGATTTTAATAGAAATGATAAGTCAGAAACATAAAGAAGGAACAAAATTGGACCCAGTACCGAGCCCTGGGGAACCCCACTCGTCACCGATCTAGGACGAGACACAACACCACCCACCCTCACGGAAAATGTTCGATTTGTTAGAAAAGACTCGATCCATCGTAGTACCCGTCCCTCGACACCAAAGTAGTTAAGCTTGTATAGAAGTCGCTTAAACGGAACACGATCAAAAGCACGCGAAAAGTCCAAGTAGATAACATCCACTGGGACTCCTGCGTCAATCGACCGCGTCCAATCATGAAGGGTTCGGAGAAGACAAGTTATTACCGATCTGCCCGGAACAAATCCGTGCTGAGTAAGCGGAATCGTGCTATTATTTAATAGATGCTGCAACAAGCGGTTGCATACAATTCTCTCTGCTATTTTAGAAATTATGGGCAAGAGACTAATGGGTCGGTAATTAGACGGAGAAAGTTTGTCGCCCTTTTTGAAGATCGGCGTCACGACAGCAGTCTTCCACTCACCGGGAAGACATGAAGCAGAGAAGGATAAGTTAATTATCCGTGTTATTGGAATATGCAAGGAGGAGGCACAATTTTTCAAGATGAAAGCGGAAAGTTGGTCCACGCCCGAAGAACTAAAGGAATTCAATTCTTGGAGAAGTCCGAAAACTGTTTCCTCTTCCGCACGAACCGAGGAGAGACCCATAGTAGAACGCGGGGACAAAACACTAGGTATAGGTCCGTCAGGTTCGATTGTAAATGAATCGGCGAATGCGTCTGCCAGCACCTCGCTACACTCAGAAGAGTCAGCACACAAACCTCCCGAGGAATCACGGACAAGTGGGATTGCAAAATTTGAATTCAACGAAGCTCGAACATATTTGAAAAACCTCTTCTTATCCGCTGAAGAAACTAATTTCTCCTCGAACTCATTTTTTGCTCGGTTGATAGTGTAAGAAAGTTGGTTAGAGAAATGACGATGTGTTTTATAATTGAATTCAGAACGATTCCTCAAAAGCGCTGCCATAAGCTCTTTTATGACGTAACATTGCAAAGATCCTTTCAGAAAGCCATGGTTTAGTTGGAACAGAACCAACCTTTCTAGTTTTTGTGTAAGCGGTTATCATGGTTCTTGTATAATCCCTAAAGGAACTCCACACGTCGTCCACGCTGTCGGAGTCAAAAAAAGGTTCCCAGTTAGTATGGGAAAAGGCGGCGTTTAAGCTATTGAGATCGACAGAGGTATAAGATCTCATCGATATTTTATTTGGGTTGAGACGTAGGAACTGTAGATTCATCGACAGTACCAGGTGGTCCGACTTACCGATCGGGTTTAAGTAAAGAATCTCGTCTATCAAGTTAGGGTCACTTGTTAGTACTAAGTCTAGTAGTGAAGGCACTTGTCCAAACACATATCTGGTAGGTTTATCAACAAGATGGGTAAGGCCGGATTCCTCAAGAACGTCTAGAAACCTATGTGCAATCGAGTCCACTGGAAGAAGAGCAATGACGGGCCATTTTATCTCTCTAAAATTGAAATCCCCCATGAGAAGTAAGTTGGAGTTAGAGCCTGATAAAAGCTTAATATGAGACATTAGAAGAAGATCCGATGGCGAAGGGTAAGGACGGTAGATACAGCCCACACAGACCGAAAAACTGGCAGAAGATATTTTGAGGAAGACATTGTCAATTCCCGGCATATTAAGCGATGTTGGTACTATATTGTATGAGTCACAAATATGCTTTCTGATATAGATACATACCCCGTTATAGCCAGCATTTACAGTGCTGTCGCAACGGTAAAGAGAGAACCCAGGAATATTGAAACAAGAATCAGGGATACCGTCATGTAGCCAGCTTTCAGAAATACAAACTACATCAGATTTAAGGGAAACTACAACCGCACTCAACTCGTTGAATTTGTTTTTAATTGAACGTGTGTTAGTATATAGGATGGGCCATTGGCAGAAATGTGGGGTGCTTAGTTTTTTGAACAGTTATCATCGTTTTTAACCACTTCAGGAATGCCCCTCACGAACCTTATGGTAATGTCGGATTCCCCATCAGAGACGCGATTTCGTAATTCTTCACGCGCATTTCTTAGTATGGTACATTGTTGCGGTGTCAAATCGTCGGATAGGGAGATCCTTTTCAATTCTGGAGAGTTGCATAAAAGTTTCCTGTTTTGGAGCACTTTACGAGCCATTGTTGGGTGAGAAAAGGTGATTGCCACAGGGCGAGTGCTCTGCTTCGACCTACCAAGTCTGGTGTGTGCGATGATATATTGGGAGGAACAGGGTAGAACTTGGTCTACAATTTTTCGGACGATGGCGTCCTCGGTGTTTGCGTTGGAGCTCTCAGGATGTGCCGCGCTATAATATTATGAGAGCGACGCACTCTCTCCATCACTTCAGGATACTCGACAATATTTGATCCATCTTGGGTATTGGGATTCGAACCGCAGCTGTGCAGTTTATCTACACTGGCTCTGATGTCGGCGAATTTAACAGATAAGTTGGAAACACTCTCTTCTACAGAATTTAATTGAGTTTCCTGTCTAGTAAGTCTAGCCTCATGATCGGACAGGCGCTCCGTGCAATTGACAACGTCCAGAGAAAGCTGCTCTTGGGATAACTTGATGGCTGCTACGTCGCCTTTAATTGAATTGATGCTTGAAGTTAATGAGTTAAGCATGGTATATTGAGAGTTAATTTTCTCCATTAGTTGATTAAATTCACGCATTGTGATCGGTGCACCATCAAGTAGAGGAGATGTTGGCTTAGAAATGATCGGTGCGGGCGCCAGCTTTTTTGGTCTACGCGATGACACACAATAGGTACAGGACCACTTCCTCCCCTCCGCTACCAAGGATAACTTGTCCGGCAAAGTGACATTGGCACATAGCAAATGAAATGAATACTCGCATTTAGCGCAGGATAAAAATTCATCGGAGTCGTTTAGGGCTCTTTCACATGATAATTTCATTCCCCAAATTTGCGAATTTCTCAGAAAAACGTTTAAAAACACCTCCTACAAATTAGTGAAATGCAACAATATATTAAAAGATGTCACTGAAAGAGATAGACAATTAGAAATAATCCAATGCTATCACGAAGGAAAAACCAACCACCGGGGAATAATCGAAACAGAAAACCGTATCAGAAGATCCTTTTACTGGCCGGGAATGAAAAAGAATATAACTGATTTCATAAACTATTGCGAAATTTGTCAAACGAATAAATACGATCGGACTCCACCAAATCAAAAGCTATCGTTAACACCCACACCAATAAAACCGTTTGAAATAATTCATATTGACACGTTTCAAGTTCAAGGTGAAAAATTTTTAACGCTTCTAGATACATTTTCAAAGTACGCTCAAGCATACCATTTAGTCTCACTATCCGGCATTGAAGTTACAAGAGCTTTACTCAACTTCATGACACATCATGGCTGTCCTTCTACTATCATAATGGACAATGGTACCGAACTTAAGAATGGAGTCGTATCAGAATTTCTAAAATTACATTACATTAAACCGCACTATGTAACGGTCAACAATCCAGAATCGAACGGTCCTATCGAAAGGTTTCACTCCACACTACTCGAACACCTTAGAATAATCAGAATGAAACAAAAAGAAAAATTGGATACTATTAATCAAATGCCTTATGCAATTTTAGGATATAATAATTCAGTCCATTCAGTTACCAAACAAAAACCTATAGATATCGTTAATGGAAAACACAAAAGATATCACGAAGGAAATTTATAAAAAATTGAACGAAGATTTAACAACTAGAAAAGAACGCACCATCCAAAAAACCAACGAAAATAGAAAAGATCCTTTAACATATAAACCCAACACGGACATTTATAGGAAAATAAAATCTAATAATCGAAATAAGCTAACACCGAAATTCGCGAAAGAACGAGTCGTTCTCGACCAGAACATCAAAATTCAAACCCCCAATAAAACTTTTCATAAGAGAAATATTCGGCGACCAAAAACTAAAAGAATTGAATCTTCACAGGTACTCTCTAATGACGACGACGACAACCAACGAAATAAAAATAATGAACCTTGAAAAGAATCCAGGAATATTCCCTATTAACCTCGGCCCAGCTAAGATCAAATCCAGAACCTACACTTTTATCCATTATCTCAATCTTTCTTCTATTCGCAGAGAAATTGAAATTATAGAAAATCAATACGAAAATATCAAAACAACTCTTCAAAAAGATTTCAACTATCCGTATTTCCACGAATTACAAAACTTTGAAAATGCTCTTATGTATCAGCTTAAAGCAGCAAAAGAAAAATTCGAATCCCTGTCACCTAATTATCGTAAGAAACGTGGCCTTATAAACGGACTAGGATCCATAGTCAAGAGCATAACTGGAAATCTCGATGCAAACGATGCTATTTACTATGATGAAGCTATTTTTGAACTAGAATCCACTCAAAAAGAGATCGTAACAAAATTAAATTCCGAAATTTCTCTATCTACCGAGATCATCGAAACTTTCAACGATACCGTTGCCTTGATCTCTCATAACCAAGAAATCATCGAGAAAAATGTTAATAAAATCATTTCAGAAATGAACCAAGTTATATTCGAATTCGACGACTATTTGCAAATCGGAAATAGGTTAGATCAAATAAATATCACGTTAAATATAATTCTACATCTTTTGGATAACATTGAAAACGCTATCACTTTCGCTCGACTCAATATTGTTCATAATAGTGTAATTAAACCATTAGAACTGAAGAATATCATTCAGAGTATCTTGAAATACAACGATGAAAGTTGTCTTTTGTTTGCGTCGGATTCCATTGAAATACGTAAATAATATGATGTTTTGGAGATAAGTTCATATTACTCTAAGGACCGAATTGTTTTCGTCCTTCATTTTCCAATCATCCATCCTGAAACATTCTCTCATTTCCATCTGTATATTCAATTCCGAATGTGAATTTCACTACGATCATTCCAAAAAACACCTAGCTGACTATGAATGGAAATGCATTTCTACTATTGTCATGAGAACAATCTATTATCCGGAACTATACATGAAGACTGCATCTTTCGCCTACTTCAAACCACACCAGAAAATTGCGACCAAGTTCCAATCCACCTGGACAGTAACGTCATCCAACAGATCGATTCATCGCGATACTTAGTCTTAGCCGCCGAAAGTACGAAAATTCAAACAGAATGTTCAAGAAAAGACTTCACCACTCTTAAGGGTACTTATCTCATCCAATTACCATCGGGCTGTGCCTTTCAGACGGAAAACTCAACATTTATCAATGAAAAAATTATCGTTCCGGGCGAACCTATGTATTTACCAGAAATTGTGATCAACTTTAGTGTGGACACATCCACTATTCCAAAACTCAACATTCATAACGCACCCTTGGACAAAATTCATGAACTACGAAAAAAACAATCTTTTCTTCAACCCCTGTTGACGTCCAACAAATCTGGACATAATACCAAATTATGGGTCTTACCCCCTTACGTACTTGCTATTCTACTGTTGATATTCGCAACCAGTTCAAGAATAATTAACCAAATTAAGAAAAGGAATAATCAGACGTCATCTCATCCCCCCAATACCGAGGAACGGAGAAGAAATCCAGAAGCTGTAGCATTCTTCAGCCCCCAACATTTCTCTAAGGAGGGAGGAGTTATGGAACAGCCTGTACAATATGTAATAGGAACCAATACTGCTGACCGCGTTTAACCCATCAACGGAAACGGATCGGCGATTCAGCAGCAGAGGCTATATTATTCCGCGTTAACTTTTTATCGGGGATTATTGTACTCGCTTTCGTAGTAGTTAGACGTGCATTTGTATTTAAAATAAATAAATTCGGTTTTAAAAATCAATTTCGGTTTTTGAGAAACATAATTCGGCCATTGGTGCACATGAGCGGTGCTCTCAACCTGCCTAAGCCAAGACTGTGCTTCCAACGGTCCCGATTCGCCATCAAAATTAGGGATGCTTCGGGATAAGTCCGGCATGACGTGGAATCCGTCCCTCGGTACGTTCCTAGTGGCATTGTCCTTTTGAATTAAACACGTCATCGCGTTCATCAGCATCGCCAAGCTAGATTGAATGTCAACCGTTGGCATTGTGGTCGTTTCTTGTTGTGACATTGTTTTCATCTGATTCGATTTCATGCCGGGTATCGTATTCATTTCTGAACTTGCGATAACGTTATCGTAACAGGTACGCCGTCTAGACGGTCCCGTTTCACTCTGCTCACTGGGTAGCAACGGAAGCGCGTTTTCGATGTCATTCGAATTACACCCGACCAAATCATTACTGGACTTTCGAATTGGCATGGAGGTATTCGATTCCATTTCAATATTTGCGCGATCCACAGATTCGGGTTCAATTTCTCGCAAGTCGGGGACGCTACAGGAATTTTGAAAAACGCGACGTCGAACGCGGCGCTTCGGGGTATTTCGTCGTTCTTCACTCTCCGCACGAAAATTGTCTATCACCCGCCACTGCGCATCATCGAAACTCATTGTTCGAATAAACGTTAAAATAAAATCGCAAAATTCCAAATTCGTTTGATAAATGTTCAAAACAAAAAGGAGCGGTTACGATTTGCCGCCACCACACTACAAAACACGTGTTTAGGGCACTTGCGGATACAATGTGACTTCTGAAATGTTATAAACTTTTTATTCTGGTTTTTTACAAACACGAAACAAAAGTTCGTTACGAAAGAGTCAATATAATTACGAAAATAACGATTTCGACCACGCGTATCTCGGCACCGACCGAACAACCCCCGCGCATTACGTCCTCACCTCGTCTTCGCTACTAATCGACTGACTGGACGTTTGATCGACGTCCCCTGCATCGCGAACGCAGAGAACACAGAAAATCTCTAACATATATATTCACAATATCAATATAATTATGAGGATTTTTGAAGTCTATGTCTTCAATTGGAGTATTTTGCATATATTCTCTTCGAATAAAACAATCGAAGATTGTTCTCACCACATTCGAAACATTTATATTAATTATATGAACTTTTGGTGATTCTGCTTGCATTTCTTTATTTAAATTAGTGAAAAATGGCAAAGAAAAATCTAAAAATAATAAAAATAATTTTATAAGAGGGTCTTTCAATTTTTAATATATTTTCAGATGCCAATACATCCTTTCTATTGACAGCGTCTTCAAAATATAATAGTAAAGGACTGAATTGCTCTAAAATGCGTACAATTACAGGGTACATAGATAGCCATCTTGTTTGGCTAGGATGCAGAATTTTATGAATTTTGATGTTGCAAAAATTCTGAAACAGGGATAATGCTGCAACTCTTTTGGGACTTGATGAAAAATAATTGTAGATGTCACGGGTAACATCTTCTACAAAACGTGGAATTTTCTGTGAAGCATAGGATGCACATAGATGAAACGAGTGGCATATGCATTTCATGATATAAATGGATGGAATATCAGTTTTCAAGTAATTCATGACAGGATTATTATGGCCCATCATGACATTAGCACCATCTGATGCAAATCCTAACATATTTCTTTTAAAGAGAATATCAAATTTATCAAATTTTTTATGTGATCATATAAGATTATGGCAGTCGCTTCTGTAATTTCAATTAATGTAAAAAAGTCATCTCTCACTTCAAAATTTACCACCCTTCTCACCACTAAACAAAAGTGCTTTTTCGTTGTTAAATCTGTAGATTCATCTATAATTAACGAAAATTTATTTGTTCTCAAGTACTCACAAAGAGTTTCGAAGCTATGAGACACTAAAACATCTTTTACTATTGCTGACGTTTTTGTTCTGTCAAATGCAATCCTTTCGCTATTTTTGAATCATGGCATACCGTATTTATGGTTTTGACCAAATGATCCATAACAGCAAAAGGTAAATTATGTTCAGCAATCAGTGCACTTAATATGATTTCATCTGAAAATAGTACATGAAATTCACTCCAAGTTGAATTACCTTCAATAGAAAGCATACCTTTCTTTATGTCTTTTTCCAATTGTAATTGTGAAGGCATTTCTTGTGATACGAAGGATGAAATAGTGGGTTGTTCAATTATGGACTTGCATTTTTTTAATGAACTTGACTCGGGGCATGTTTAAATAGGGCATCTTTTCCACTCGATACGTTGATGTCCTTATTGCAAATTCTGCACGTTCCATAGTTGCTTCCTTTTTCACTTCCTTTTTAACTACTGGTTCACTAGTACCTTCGTCACTATTGAACTCATTATCACTCATATTCAATAGAAAATCAGAATTATCTTCGATAAAAAATAGTACACAAACGATCGTCTTTCTCTACGTTTCAAACGTAAGCGGGAATACGAAATATGATGATTTTCAGTTTTTGTCGTTCGGGGTTCCCCGATACGCAATAGGCCGAACGATGAAAAGAACTACTGACGTTAGTGCCTAATATTAGCGAAGGATAAAAATCTATTTTCCAAAAGATTCTTGTCATATTCTGCTTAGCTGTTGAGAGAAAGATCGTTATATTTTGAGAAAAATTTGTTTCATCGTAGTTTTGCAAAAATACGGTAGATTTCAATCTCAATCGGTAGATCGGTAGATTTCACCCAAATTCGGTAGATCTACCGAAAATTCGGTAGTCATGGCATCAGTGTGTGTATGGCCACATCGGGTCGTGCTTGCCCGACGTTCAAAAATATCAAATCGTTTTGAAATCCAACCGGCAGACCGACATCATGACGGGTGAACACGATGTGTATGGACTGTGGGGTGTTTTCTCATAGGCGGCGATTTCTATTTACGAAATAATATGGGGTTAACAAATCGGTTATGTGAATGCGGCTAGATTTGAAAAAAAGGTTTTATTGAGCTAGGTGAATTGATCAGTTATCTTCACTATCTCTTTTTATTCACTCATAATATCTGAATGTTGTGAATATCTATTATAATTGATCATTACATAGTAATATAAGCTAGAATATCGAAAATCTGTAATCAAACACGCAAGACTAATTTGAGAGAATAATTCAAAAAATCAACTAACATACCCAAAAAGTCATCCCAAAAAATTTGTATGTTCAATAGTGACGCACAAAAAATGATAATGATTTTCATTCAATTATATAATTTCTTATGAGATCCTATAGGATTGTACAGTCCGGCGAATATTGTCTTTGAGGGGTAGATATTTGGGTCTGGGGTTGAAAAGTTTCCGGTGACATAACTCTCTATTGTATGACGCTGTCCGAAACTGCCACGTCTGTGAAGATGCACTTCGAAAAGGCTTTCTTTTTTTTATTGCTTTCTGTTTCGCATTGAACGCTCGAAGCTTTGTATCGTTCTAAAATTATTGGTTACTTCCGTCGAAATGACTGATTTTCGTCAAATGAGTAAAGAATTCATAATTGAATTCATCCAAATATATCGATCTTTACTTTGTATTTGGAAAGTGAAATCGAAGGAGTACAGTGATCGTATAAAAAAAAATCTGGCCTATGAAAAATTAGTTATCAAAATGAAGGAGTTGGACGCGAGTGCGGATGTGACAAGCGTCAAGAAGAAGATTGATTCGTTACGTGGTTCATTCAGAAAAGGACTACGCAAAATGAAGGACTCGAAAAGAACAGGCGCGGGCGAAGACGAAACATATGAACCACATCTGTGGCATTTTGAACATTTGCTTTTTTTGTCGGATCAAGAAACTGCGAGGACCGGAATTGATAATCTGGCTGAATGCGAGACCGAGTATGAAAATCAAGAGGTATATTATTCATATAAATTCTAAAATTATAACCGATGTTTCATCAACCAATAATATTTATATATCAGAAAAAAATCATGAAGATATTACGTCTTGTCGCCTTTGAAACCTTACGCCCCTTTGAGGGATGGAAAGAAAGTTTTGCTTTCGAGCAATTTTTTTTCAAAAAGATAATTTTTAAACATTATTTAATACATTATGTTGCCAGGGTACAGCATTACAAAAATAATTCGTAAACAACTCGCGAACTTGCTTCGCATCAGCTGAAGGATTTCTGTTCCGTCCTGCTTGCAAACTTGTTAATGCGTCTCCTACTGTTGTCAATTCTAGCTCACTTTCTCCAGGTTCCAAGTTTTTTCATCTAAGATTATTTGCGGAATATAATTCTTGCCACTATTTCTTCTTAGGAAATTGTGTAACGCACAACAGGCCATTACTACTCTCTTAATATTTTCCAACTTCATATTGATGGCAGTGTGTAATATCCTGAATCGTGAAGCCAAAATGCCAAAAAAATTCTCAACTATGCGCCTACATCTTGATAAACGATTGAATACTCGTCTTTGCGCATTCAATTGTTGTTGACTGAAAGGCTTTAAAAAATCTTCTCTAAATGTAAATATTTCATCACTAACGAAGACGAATGGTAGCTCTTGTTCACTGTCTTTTGGTTTATATGGCGGCGGTATGTTTAAAGCTTTATTTTTCAATTTATTGTAGAAAGCTGTATTTTCTATTACACCGGCATCCGATATTCTGCCATTTGTGCCAAAATGGACTATAATGAACTCGTTCTCTGCGTTTACAATTGTTATTAAAACAAGACTATGCCGACCTTTATAGTTCCCGTAGAATGATCCGCTATTTGGATATGCTTATGTGCTTCCCGTCTACAGCTCCTAAACAGTTTGAGAAGTTCCATCGTATCTCAAATATTTTCCCTATAACTCGCCATTCCTCTTCCGTTTTAGGAAACTACAAAAATAAAATCATAATTACTTATAGATTTTGTTTATATTGAATAAGTTGAAAGTGAATGGGAACCACAGAGCGAATGTCCTAAAGAACCTACTATTTTATCACCGCAATCTGTTTCTCAATTTTTTATGGCCATTTTTCACGTTCGGGCCACTTAGGGTATCGAAAATATCAAATAACGCAAGATCACAAATCTCCAGTATATAGAAGGATTTATTGTTATTAGTATAGTTATTTATATATTTTTTTATTTATATATTCAGCGAAAAGTTATCGCAATTTGAAAATGAGTGAAAATAAGGAAGAAATCCGATACATTTTGAAATTCTATTTCAAGAAAGGGAATAACGCGTCGCAGGCTGCCAGGAAAAAGTTTACGGAGACGAT
>JAIFOV010000816.1:0-15706 GCA_020654155.1 Novius pumilus
GTCTCGACATCTTCGTAAGAACGCCAAATCACAAAGAAGTTGTGAACGTTTTGATCTCAGTCTTTCAAAACATCTCCAAAGTTTATAGTATTTCTCCCGTAAAGGTTATATAAATTATGACGTAAGTTTTCACGGAGTGATTCAAATGATTTCTTGATTTTTCGATTCCATCCGTGTTAAAATATCAAAACCATGTTAGAGTTTCGTATATTTATTTGCTTATTTGCAACGTTTCGATAGAATAACATCTATCATTCTCAAGCTGAAATCGAAAGAACTGACAAACGTATGACCTATTTCACTCCGTGAAAACTTACGTCATATTTATATATATATATATATATATATATATATATATATATATATATAATTATATATATATATATATTATATATAATATATATATATATATATAATATATATATTTTTTACATATCATTGGAAATAAATTTTCTGACTATCCTAGTAGTTGCCAAAACAACTTCTTTCTGCGCGGACGGAACCAGCATTGCATCAAGTCCCAACTTCTCGGTGATCTTCGTCAGATGGGATTCTACCAGGCCATTCACAGATATTACAATAGGAGTTACCATCACACTCTTCAACTGGTAAATTTCTTTCATTTCGAAGGATAAATCTTGGTACTTTGTAATCTTCTCAGTGAAGGCGCGCTCAATATTGTCATCGGCTGGGATCTTGACATCGATGATGTTTGCTGTCTTCTTTTCTTTGTCGAAAAACACGATGTCCGGTCTGTTGTGTTCAACCGCCCTGTCCGTCACAATCGTCGTATCCCAGTATATCTTAAATCTGTCATTTTCAAGAATTGGGGACGGTGTATAGAGACGATTCTTTAATTTCTGTTTCAGGAGTCCCATCTTGTCCCCCAATGCTTGATGATAAATTTTCGCCACAGCATTGTGTCTCTCCAAGTAATCCTTCGGTGCCAAAATCGAGCAAGCGGAAGTTACGTGCTGGATGTGTTCAGGATTTTTACAACACTTGCGGCATACATCTGTAGGTATATTTTGCTTGGTGATGTTTTTGATATACGATCTAGTGGCGACCACCTGATCCTGTATGGCAATTAAGCGACCTTCTGTTTCAGCACGCAAGTATCCTTTTTTGATGTATTCTAGCGATTCTTGTTTGCTCACGTTTCCACTTTTCAGGCAATTCGGATATCTACCATGAAGGACCTTACTCTCCCATTCATCGATGAAGTCTTGTTGCGTCCGTACATTGAGTCCATACTCCGGGTCCGCTAGATGGAGAGCAGTATAGTCAGCGATCAATCTCACAAAAGACCTGTTGGAGATGTGAGTTTGATTTACGAAAGTAGTTTCTCAAATTATTAACAGCTTTATTGTGTGCTGCTTCCAGGTTTTGCAGACCTCTCCCACCTCTGTGCCGTTGGATATAGAGTCTAGCCACAGACGCATGAGGATGATGAACCCCATGTTGTGTTAAGATTGTACGTATCTTGAGGTCCATCTCCGGAGGTCTGTATTCGACCAAGAGAGGATTCCAAAACGTATAAGTCATTATTGGCATTGCCCATATATTGAGTGCAGTAAAACAAGCTTTGGAGTTGAGCTTAGAATTCAAAACTCTGTGAACACGCTGGAAGAGTTTAGTTTTCGCCATATCTTTCATGATCGTCGTTTCTATATCCAAAGTCTGTCGCATGCCCAAGTATTTGTAGGTTTGTCCCAAATTCAGTGTCGGTATTCCATCCTCCTCCCTAGTGCCTGTGCTGTCATGGATATTTTTCCCTCTCACTACGTGCAGTTTCGCACATTTCTCAACGCACATTTCCATTCGGATAGATCCACTGAAAGCCGCCACCAAATCCAGTTGTCTATCTAAATGGTCCTTGTTTGGCGCATAAATCTTCAGATCATCCATATACATTTGATGCGTTATTTTTGTATTATTGTTCTTGTCAATGATATATCCGTACTTTGTGTTGTTTAGCAATGTACTGAGAGGATTGAGCGCCAAGCAAACCACAGAGGACTAAAAGTGTCCCCTGAAATATGCCACGTTTAATATCTATGTCGCATATTTTGTCTTGGTTTAGTATAAACATGTGCTCCACTTGCTCATTAGGTGTTTCAAGAGCTGGATAACAGGCCGAGCTATTCCGTATAAGTTCAAAGTTTTTAACAGCCATGAGTGTGGCACTGAGTCAAATGCCTTCTTATAGTCCACCCACGCTACCGATATGTTCTTTTGTTTTTTCTTAGCCTGTTTTGTGACTATTATATCAGCCAGTAGTAGTTCTTTAACACCCACAGTACCCCTACGGCATCCACCTTGCTCCCTAGCCAAGATCTTATGGCGTCTGACATGCCTACTGATATACATATTCAGTATACCCGTGAGTATCTTGTACAAAGTGGTAGGCAAGTGATAGGTCGGTAGTTCTTCGGGTCCAGAGAATCTAAGCCTTTCGGGATCATATACGTAATTCCAGTAGTTAAAAATTCTGGTGATGCCTCTGGATTATCAAGAAGGTTTCGGAAAAGGCCTGCTAACACTGAGTGCACTGCATAAAGTTTTTCCACCAAATATTGTGGATCCTGTCATTACCCGGCGTTGCCCAATTGTTCATGTTCTTGAGCACCTGTTCGATATCCTCAGGCATTATGTAGATATCATCCATCGATATTTCTTTGTTTCAGCTTCTATTTGCTTCAGCCAATAAGCCTCTCCATCATGTACCGCGCCTTCCGCCCACACTTGCTTCAGAATGATGCCATCACATCCTTGTCCGGCGCCGGTAAGTCAGGATGTTTCGAATCCCCTTTCTCAAGATTGCGAAAGAATTCTTTTTGGTTAGTGTAATATAGCTTGTTGTTAGCAAATCTTTTTTCATTGTCATTATAACGCCGTAAACGTGCTCCCAGTACTTTGATTTTCTGTTTTAGGTTATCATTAAGTATTTCTAGTTGTGTTCGGTTTTCCGGTAGATTAATTTTTAGCTTTGATTCGCGAGCTATTATTTTTACGGCCTTAAGTACTTTTTTGGATGGAGACTGGGTATTCAGATAATTATGGAGGACACCAATTTTCTTTCTATAACCATTTATTTTTCGTTCCAAACGATATTTCCAAGGCGGTGTAGTATTTTTCTTCTTCTTCACACTCTCATCTTGCGAAAAAATCCGTTTTCCCATAAGTTCTGCAGTAGTGACAGCACCCGTGTATACAAGGTCCACTACCTGCTGGATCGTAGTGACGTCTGCAGTAAGCTGACTGATGACATCATTCACTTGCAGTTTTTCCTTCAGTGTCGGACTGTATGGGATTCTGGGTATGACAGGTCTTTTCTGCGGGTCCATTCCCCGGTACAACATCAAGTTTCTACGAAAACTGATCGCAGTTTCAGAGTTTTCCGCCTCGAGAACTTCGTCGCACACAGTTTCAGTGTTATTTGTTCGTTGCAGATCTTCATTTTCATCTTCGTCTTCCTCGTCTGTAACAAACCAATGCAGTTGGCCAGCATGTTTGTTTGATGGCGTCAATTTCAGGTGCAGACAGTTTTTCTTTCTTCAGAATAAATTTGACTCTATTATTAATCAACTGAGGGTAAGTTTCTCTGTCAGGTCTCATCCAATTCCAAATGTCCGTCAAAGTTTTCATGTATGTTCCAGGTTTATTCTCTATCAACTTCAATGTAATAAAGTGCGCACGTATCGCAGTTGAGTTATCCTCATAATTCCATCGTGCACGTCCATCCCGCCGTAGATCTTGTTGTTGGCTAGTGGTGGGGCGGTCCAATTCTTCGCCCAAACCAGCTTCGCGTACCCTTTCGGAGCGGGACCTTGCCTTACGGTGCCAGAGTGAAGAGCAGCGCCGTTTGCACCACTGGACTCTCCACCGAGCTGATTATATATATATATATATATATATATATATATATATATATATATATATATATATATATATATATATATATATATATATATATATATATATATATATATATATTTTGTAAATGTTGACTCAAAACTGAGATTTTTCATTGCTGATGTGGAAAGGATTTTGGGAGAGGTTTCTGTAGGGTTGAGAGAGAGATTGAGATCTAGGATCACTAATATTATCACAAATTATGTACATTATAGAAGGAACTCAAAACCAAATTTTTTCAATAGAATGTATGGAATGGTACGACGGTTCCTCAGACTCAATCCGGAATTGCTAATACTGCGAGCAGATAAGGGGGGATGTGTTGTGGGCATGGACAGGTCGGATTATGAGGAGAAAGTTCAAACACTATTAGTTGATCATACCACATACAAGCGTATGATAAGGGATCCAACTAGTTCATTGCAGGTGAAACTTAATGAATTACTGAGAAATTTAAAAATCAAATCAGATAACTGAGTCTTGTTTCAAACAATTATCTATTAATAATGCAGCAGTCCCAAGGTTATATTGTTTACCCAAGATACATAAGCCAGATTTACCCCTACGCCCCATTGTCAGCTCTATTGGTTCAGTAACATACAAACTCTCCAGATTCTTTTCGCAGTTGCTCACGACTGCACTGGCCGATGAAACAAGTTACAATGTGAAGGATACTTTCTCTTTGTCAACTCGATTAGAGGGAAAAAGTTACCAGACAATTATATTCTAATATCTCTTGATGTTGTCTCGGTTTTCACTAATATACCGTTGGATCTAGTAATGAAGATTATTGAAGAAAAATGGGACAAAATAAGTTTACATACCAGCCTTTCGAAGTTAAATGTAAAGAAGTTGATTTCATTCATTTTTGAAAACACTTATTTCAGTTATAAGGATACTTTTTACAGCCAAATATTTGGTTGCCCAATGGGTTCACCTATAAGCCCTATCATTTCTCTCATAACGTTGGATTATCTCTTAGATCACACTATACCGAAGTTACCTTTCGAATTGCCGTTTATGTACAAATACGTTGATGATATCATAACTTGTGTTCCATTGGACCAGATTCAAATCACGTTAGGTTTATTTAATGCATTTAATGAACGTTTGCAGTTCACATTGGAGATGGAGGATGAAGGCAGTATTCCATTCCTTGACACTAGAGTGATCAGAACATCGGAAAATATTATTAGCCTTGATTGGTACCAGAAACCAACTTCGTCTGGCCGTTTCATAAATTATTACTCAGATCACCCAAACAGATACAAGTTCAACACTATAAAAGCTATGAAAATAGAATTTGTCACATAAGTGACGACGAATTCCGTGAGGCAAATTTGAAGAAGTTGTTTGATATTTTCCTAAACAACGGTTACCCTAAACATATTTTGAATAAGATCATATATAATTCAAACTTCTTTGATGGACAAGTAGATCAGATTTGGAAGAGAACGTCAGATATTTTAAATTACCAATGATCCATGGATTGTCTAATCCAGTGGTGTCCGTGTTGAGGCGTTGTACGGACGTTAATATCGTAAGATGTAATACTGAAACTAATGGAAAACTTTTCTCAAAATTAAAAGACAAAACTCCAATATTGTTAAACAGTGACGTAATATATAAGATTCTTTGTACAAACTGTAACAAGTGCTATATCGGTCAGACGACACAATGGCTGGGTAGACGGATAACTCAGCATAAGAGTGATTGTAAGATTGGGAAGAGGTCCTGCGCTTTAGCCGCACACCATGTTGACACGGGACATCACCCTAACTTGGAAAGCGTGGAAATTTTGGATCGAATCATTCCTTATAAGAATCGTCTCTTTTGGAGATGTATCACATTGTAAGGACCGAACATACCGTTAACTTTAAGGCGGACACCGAGGGCCTGAGCAATATTTACAATAATGTTTTCGATTTAATAAATGAGTAGCAGTTTGATGATCTAATTTTGTTTGATAGTCATAATTGTTCACTTCATTCATTGCGTATTCTAGCATAGAATCTATGACTTTGTTGTATCATCATTGTACTGATTGGTTAATTCTTAGGAGGTTTTTGCAGACGCTCCGTGAAATTTTTGTTGAAACCTTGTTTTTTAAATTATCGCATCAGCTGTGATAGCTTAATGACTGTCGATATTTTCAGACGGAAGAACGAACGGTTATTAATGTTTATATTCAGTGTGTCGCCGATTTTAATTCACAACTGACGTATTGTGTTATCCTGGTTCTTGTTCATTTAATGTAGTTAACTATTTTAGATTCAGTAAGTGGTATTATTTTTGCTTGCTCGTCTATTTGATCGTGTTTTCTGTTCTGCTTGCAGTAGTACTCCCGAGGATGCGTTCGAAATGTTCGCGAAATATCGAGGATTAAATAATTTAAAGTAGAATAACGTTTTAACATCCTACTCTACTCTGGACCGAAACCCGATAATCGAGTCAATTCAATTTATTATATATATATATATATACGAAATAAATACTCTTAGGAATTCAACCAAATATGTGACAACTGGAATGTGTCCCTCTGGTGAGATTAAATGCAATCTTCGTTGAGGGAAAATTTCCAAAACACGTTTCGTTCGAATGCACCTGCTGAACTCGTCAGTGCAACGGCAGGTACATTTTGTTGCATACGTGTTGTCAAAAGATGTTATTTGAATACGTAGAAGAAAGTTGGAAATCTACTTACGTGAAGGAGATGTGAACGACATCTAAAAACACAATCACGTTTTGTTTTGAAAAGAGCCTCCTATGATATTAATGACGACTTAGATTCTCGGTTGATTTGATAAATACGAAATAAATACTCTTAGGAATTCAACCAAATATGTGACAACTGGAATGTGTCCTCTGGTGAGATTAAATGCAATCTTCGTTGAGGGGAAAATTTCCAAAAACACGTTTCGTTCGAATGCACCTGCTGAACTCGTCAGTGCAACGGCAGGTACATTTTGTTGCATACGTGTTGTCAAAAAGATGTTATTTGAATACGTAGAAGAAAGTTGGAAATCTACTTACGTGAAGGAGATGTGAACGACATCTAAAAACACAATCACGTTTTGTTTTGAAAAGAGCCTCCTATGATATTAATGACGACTTAGATTCTCGGTTGATTTGATAAATACGAAATAAATACTTTAGGAATTCAACCAAATATGTGACAACTGGAATGTGTCCTCTGGTGAGATTAAATGCAATCTTCGTTGAGGGAAAATTTCCAAAACACGTTTCGTTCGAATGCACCTGCTGAACTCGTCAGTGCAACGGCAGGTACATTTTGTTGCATACGTGTTGTCAAAAGATGTTATTTGAATACGTAGAAGAAAGTTGGAAATCTACTTACGTGAAGGAGATGTGAACGACATCTAAAAACACAATCACGTTTTGTTTTGAAAAGAGCCTCCTATGATATTAATGACGACTTAGATTCTCGGTTGATTTGATAAATACGAAATAAATACTCTTAGGAATTCAACCAAATATGTGACAACTGGAATGTGTCCTCTGGTGAGATTAAATGCAATCTTCGTTGAGGAAAATTTCCAAAACACGTTTCGTTCGAATGCCTAAGAGTATTTATTTCGTATTTATCAAATCAACCGAGAATCTAAGTCGTCATTATATATATATATATATATTTTTTAAGTTTTTTGATGTTTGACTGTCGTAGAATTATGTTCTTTGAAACGGTAAGGGTATTTCGACAGCTGGGATAGATAATAAATTCCCTTTATTCTTACGCCAAGCTTTCGGAATCCTTTATTCCATCATCGGGGCTCCTATATGGAACATGTTCAACAGCAAGTTTATCAAAATGGTACAATATTAATAAAAACTTACAGAAACTCAGGAATGTCATCCCTAATGAAAAAAACATGTGGAACAACCAAACACTTTAAAAGAAAAAACAAAGTTTGAACTCTTCCAGCACCATGAGAATTACGGTGGTACCCAACTATCTTATTTCCGGAAGAAATAAACAATCGACCGCCGCGAGCAATCTCGATCCGCTAAATTAACCTGATACAAACAATTCCACAAACTTTCAGACAATGACATGCCACACCAGATGTGTACGATAACTGTCTCGTATTTAATTTTCAAACACGAATTCGCTAAATGCAATTTACGTTTATTATTCTATCGATGGATTTATTAAATCATTCATCTAAGGGTCCGTTATAGATTGGTGGTTCCTTTGGTAGTTTCAATATGTAGTCGTACACGTTACTTAATTGTTGTACATCCGTTTTTTATTTATTGGGTGTTCTTGTGCCTTTATATGTATCATCTCTAATATAAGCCTTTTTTGTAATTGGAACTTTTGTCTAATATTACCACATTTTCAAAATCAATTTCATGTTTCGCGTCCTTTGCATGCTCTGCCAGTGCACACCTCAAGTTTTTCTTTTTGATATCACTCCTATGTAATGCCATTCTGCTCTTTAGCCATTGACATGTCTGTCCAACATAAGTTCTCTCACAATTTAGGCATGGAATCTGATAGATGATGTCAGATTTCAATTCCTTTCTTATTGGATCTTTTAATCGACTATATAAAGTTGATAACGTCTTTGAATTATATGTCGCGATTTTAATGTCGTAATTTCGAAATACATTTTTTAATCTACCAGTGAGTACGTCAATGTTTGGTAGTGATCCAAATTTCACACCATCATTCGAAATAACCGAATGTCTTATTTGTTGCTGGTTTCTATCACTGGAATTATATAAAATTTTGTTTACGAGAGCCAAAGGATACGCATTTTCTACAAAATGTTAAACAACTGCTTAATATTTTTCTGATGAAATGTAACGTGTGCTATCTTTTAATTCTATTTTTCATTTGATTTATGCAATTTAATTTAATTTGAATGGAGTGATTTGATTCAAAATGTATGAACTTATTAGATGACATACCTTTCCTGTACCAGTCCAGTCTTATCACATTCTCAATTCGGCATACTCTCGTATCTAGAAAAGGAACGGAAAAATTCTGATCCTCTCTTTCAACTGTAAATTGTATGTGAGCCTTGAAACCGTTTAAAACTCGAAGTGTTTCGTCTACCTCATTTTCTGGTAAAACAGTAATAACGTCATCGACAAATTTCTTTATGAACGGTATTATGAAACTCAATTTGGGGATACATATGTCCAATATATAATCCATAACATACTGCGCCAGAATAGGACTGAGTTTCGATCCCATAGCACATCCGAACACTTGTCTATAATATTTATTATCTAAGCAGAAACAATTGTTCTCTAAAATCATCGACAGTAACGCAATAAACCTGGGTTTGACCATAGACGTGTGCAATTTTATGAACTCCCATTTCAAATTTATAACTTCCAAAATAGTTTCTTTGTCCAAATTACCAAAAAGATTCACCACATCAAACGAAACAACTACAAAACCTTGAGGCAGCTGATAATCATTTGCCATCAAAGCAAATTCGAACGAATCCCTCACAAAATAATCATTGTTAGAGTCATATGCCTGCTTCAAAATATTCGCCATGTACCCCGCTAAATTTTCTAACGGGCCTTTTATACTGGACACAATAGGGCGCAATGGTGCATCTACTTTGTGAATTTTTGGATTTCCGTATATTTTAGGACACAATGAATTATATTGCTTTAGCCTTTTTTCGTCAGTATCGTTCAAAACACCCTCCTTTTTTAGGATTGCTATTGCGTTATTAGATTTATTCTGCAATGTTAAAGTTGGATCTCCCCTAATTCGCTCGAAACTTGATGAATTTACAATATCACTCATTTTTCTTGCATAATCACTTTTGTCCATTACTACTGTAACATTCCCTTTATCACTATTTAGAACTATGATATCTTCATTCTCTCTCAAAAACGATTTGGCCCTTTTATAAATTTTGTCAGTCTGGTATATTTTGTTGTTATATCTATGACAGAAATTACTAACTATATTTGATATTTCACACCTCACAACATTTCTGTTGTCAGTGGGTATTTTTTGCACCAAATCCTCTAAATCTGCTACCAACGACTTCATGGTTATATCTTTAGTTGATACGCCCAAACTGAATTTTGAACCCAATGCTAAAAAGTGTTCTACATCACCTGGTATATCTTTGCTACTCAAATTTTGTAACCACCTCCCCTGAACTTGAAATTTATTAACCGTATTCTTATCGACTAGGCAACTAATTTTCTTCAAATTATTATCCTTGACTTCCTTAAAGATTCTAGCAAATATGACATTTTGTCTTTTCTAAACTCTTTCAACATAGCATTCGGAAGTGTAAGTTTCAATGAATTCATGAGCGTTTTTTTGTTATCCTGAATATTCTTAATTCTAATATTGGCATGACCGATCTCAAGTTTAAGTATGGATAGAACAAATTGTTTATGGAATTGCTCAACCTTCTTATTGAATTTCGAGCTAGATTTTAGTTCAAACAAAGTCATCACATTTTTCATATTAGATCTTATATGGCTAGGAATCAAATTCTGACGTTTACACTCTAATAAAAAAACTCTCCTATTTAAAGCTCTTGCCAGTTTCCGGTTTTCAGAACACCACTGTTTTAGTTGTGAAACTGTTGCATGTCCATAGGTTGCATCCACTGTCCGGTAAAAACCCATTACGATTTTATAAGTTTTTTGATGTTTGACTGTCGTAGAATTATGTTCTTTGAAACGGTAAGGGTATTTCGACAGCTGGGATAGATAATAAATTCCCTTTATTCTTACGCCAAGCTTTCGGAATCCTTTATTCCATCATCGGGGCTCCTATATGGAACATGTTCAACAGCAAGTTTATCAAAATGGTACAATATTAATAAAAACTTACAGAAACTCAGGAATGTCATCCCTAATGAAAAAAACATGTGGAACAACCAAACACTTTAAAAGAAAAAACAAAGTTTGAACTCTTCCAGCACCATGAGAATTACGGTGGTACCCAACTATCTTATTTCCGGAAGAAATAAACAATCGACCGCCGCGAGCAATCTCGATCCGCTAAATTAACCTGATACAAACAATTCCACAAACTTTCAGACAATGACATGCCACACCAGATGTGTACGATAACTGTCTCGTATTTAATTTTCAAACACGAATTCGCTAAATGCAATTTACGTTTATTATTCTATCGATGGATTTATTAAATCATTCATCTAAGGGTCCGTTATAGATTGGTGGTTCCTTTGGTAGTTTCAATATGTAGTCGTACACGTTACTTAATTGTTGTACATCCGTTTTTTTATTTATTGGGTGTTCTTGTGCCTTTATATGTATCATCTCTAATATAAGCCTTTTTTTGTAATTGGAACTTTTGTCTAATATTACCACATTTTCAAAATCAATTTCATGTTTCGCGTCCTTTGCATGCTCTGCCAGTGCACACCTCAAGTTTTTCTTTTTGATATCACTCCTATGTAATGCCATTCTGCTCTTTAGCCATTGACATGTCTGTCCAACATAAGTTCTCTCACAATTTAGGCATGGAATCTGATAGATGATGTCAGATTTCAATTCCTTTCTTATTGGATCTTTTAATCGACTATATAAAGTTGATAACGTCTTTGAATTATATGTCGCGATTTTAATGTCGTAATTTCGAAATACATTTTTTAATCTACCAGTGAGTACGTCAATGTTTGGTAGTGATCCAAATTTCACACCATCATTCGAAATAACCGAATGTCTTATTTGTTGCTGGTTTCTATCACTGGAATTATATAAAATTTTGTTTACGAGAGCCAAAGGATACGCATTTTCTACAAAAATGTTAAACAACTGCTTAATATTTTTCTGATGAAATGTAACGTGTGCTATCTTTTAATTCTATTTTTCATTTGATTTATGCAATTTAATTTAATTTGAATGGAGTGATTTGATTCAAAATGTATGAACTTATTAGATGACATACCTTTCCTGTACCAGTCCAGTCTTATCACATTCTCAATTCGGCATACTCGTATCTAGAAAAGGAACGGAAAAATTCTGATCCTCTCTTTCAACTGTAAATTGTATGTGAGCCTTGAAACCGTTTAAAACTCGAAGTGTTTCGTCTACCTCATTTTCTGGTAAAACAGTAATAACGTCATCGACAAATTTCTTTATGAACGGTATTATGAAACTCAATTTGGGGATACATATGTCCAATATATAATCCATAACATACTGCGCCAGAATAGGACTGAGTTTCGATCCCATAGCACATCCGAACACTTGTCTATAATATTTATTATCTAAGCAGAAACAATTGTTCTCTAAAATCATCGACAGTAACGCAATAAACCTGGGTTTGACCATAGACGTGCAATTTTATGAACTCCCATTTCAAATTTATAACTTCCAAAATAGTTTCTTTGTCCAAATTACCAAAAGATTCACCACATCAAACGAAACAACTACAAAACCTTGAGGCAGCTGATAATCATTTGCCATCAAAGCAAATTCGAACGAATCCCTCACAAAATAATCATTGTTAGAGTCATATGCCTGCTTCAAAATATTCGCCATGTACCCCGCTAAATTTTCTAACGGGCCTTTTATACTGGACACAATAGGGCGCAATGGTGCATCTACTTTGTGAATTTTTGGATTTCCGTATATTTTAGGACACAATGAATTATATTGCTTTAGCCTTTTTTCGTCAGTATCGTTCAAAACACCCTCCTTTTTTAGGATTGCTATTGCGTTATTAGATTTATTCTGCAATGTTAAAGTTGGATCTCCCCTAATTCGCTCGAAACTTGATGAATTTACAATATCACTCATTTTTCTTGCATAATCACTTTTGTCCATTACTACTGTAACATTCCCTTTATCACTATTTAGAACTATGATATCTTCATTCTCTCTCAAAAACGATTTGGCCCTTTTATAAATTTTGTCAGTCTGGTATATTTTGTTGTTATATCTATGACAGAAATTACTAACTATATTTGATATTTCACACCTCACAACATTTCTGTTGTCAGTGGGTATTTTTTGCACCAAATCCTCTAAATCTGCTACCAACGACTTCATGGTTATATCTTTAGTTGATACGCCCAAACTGAATTTTGAATTTTGATAAACTTGCTGTTGAACATGTTCCATATAGGAGCCCCGATGATGGAATAAAGGATTCCGAAAGCTTGGCGTAAGAATAAAGGGAATTTATTATCTATCCCAGCTGTCGAAATACCCTTACTGTTTCAAAGAATATATATATATATATATATATATATATATATATATATATATATATATATATAAATTATGACGTAAGTTTTCACGGAGTGATTCAAATGATTTCTTGATTTTCGGGATTCCATCCGTGTTAAAATATAACTCCTGAAGAAGCAAACCAAACGAGGTTACAAATAGCTCACGTTATACAAAGATCTCGTTTACCCAAACCAAATATCACTAAAAATGAGAGAAATGCACTCAAAAATCTGAAGAAACAAGAAGATATTTTGATCCTGCCTGCGGACAAAGGAAATGCAACCGTTATTATGAATAAATCGGACTATAAACAAAAAATGGATGATATCCTTCTTGATAATACATACAAACAGATAACTACAGATCCTACGACATATCTAGAAAAATTAACTAAACGTAAGATTCAAAATTCTTCAATTCCATCGAACATTAAACAGATACTAATACCAAGGGAAAAATCATCAAAATGCCCGAAATTATATGGGTTACCCAAAATTCATAAATTGAATGTACCACTGAGACCTATTGTGAGTTCAATTGGTTCTCCTCTACAAAAATTAGCCGGATATATTGCTAATATATTCCAACCTGAAGTAGAAAAAGATACCTTCATATATTAAAAATTCTTATCATTTTTTGGAACTCATCAAACAGATTGAAATTCAGGAAACAGATATTATTGCAAGTTTAGATATAGTATCACTTTTCACTAATATACCAATAGATGAAACTTTAGATATCATTAGTACAGATTATAATTTTTCGGCCGATATAATAGAATTAACGGAATTTTGTCTAAAAAATACATATTTCATTTATGAAGGTCTTAGATATAGACAGACGAAAGGTGCCCCAATGGGCTCACCTTTATCACCAGCAATTGCAAATCTTTTCTTGTCCAATTTGGAGAATAAAATTCGAAATGAAGCAGAAAAATACCCGAAAATCTGGTTACGTTATGTAGACGATATTTTTATTATTTGGCAGCATAGCGAAGACGAATTAAATGATTTTGTGGATTTTATAAACAATATCAACGAATCGATAAAATTCACCATAGAAAAAGAAAAAGATGGAACGTTGGCTTTTTTAGACGTCTTGATCAAAAAGAAAGGGAATGGTGAGATAAGCCACATGGTATACCGAAAACCTACACATACAGATCGATACATTAATGCTTCTTCTCACCATCATCCAGCACAACTAACTGGAGTTTTGAAAACGTTAATCAAAAGATCTGAAAGACTTACTGATTCAGCAAATATTAAGAATGAAATCAAACACCTTCGAAAGACTTTCTCCTGTAATGGTTTCAAAAAGAAACAAATACAAACTGCTTTTAGGAAATCAAAACCATCAGAAGAGATAAAGCTAATGAATCTACTGTTACGTTGCCATATATAAAAGGTGTAACAGAAAAGATAGGAAGAATTTTACGCAAGAAAGGTGTAAGAACGGTATTTAAACCTCTACAAACAATAAGAAGCATGTTACCTTCTCCAAAATTCAGAATTCCACTGGAAAACCAAGGAGTATATGCGATACCTTGTGGATATTGCGATAAGATATATGTTGGACAAACGAACCGCCGAATTTCTTCTAGAATAGCAGAACATAAAAACAGTATTAGAAATAAACAAATTAACTCTGCCCTTTTTCGACATATACAAGAATCGGGTCATACTATCGATTTCGAAAAATCCAGACAATTAGCAAATGAAGAACGTTTTGAGAAACGTTTAGTAAGAGAATCGATAGAAATAAATAGAAACGAAAACTTAAACCGAAGAGATGATGCACTCAATTTATCGCAAGTTTGGAAAACTATTTTATGGGATGATAACCTTTTGAACAATCAGAATTCGAGGACAAGTTCAGATCAACCGACAATAGGCGTTTCCACAGAAGAAACAAATCAGACTACTACACAAGAAAGAAATTCAACGAACAAATCGCGTTACCATTTACGTCCACGAAACAAATAGTTGTCATACGTTTGTCAGTTCTTTCGATTTCAGCTTGAGAATGATAGATGTTATTCTATCGAAACGTTGCAAATAAGCAAATAAATATACGAAACTCTAACATGGTTTTGATATTTTAACACGGATGGAATCCGAAAATCAAGAAATCATATATATATATATATATATATATATATATATATATATATATATATATATATATATATATATATATATATATATATACTGATTAGTATGTTGTTATTGGGTAGCAGTCATATGGCACTGGATATTAGATTGTGCAACTCATTTTAAAATTTATTCAAGCTTTCGCATCCATTTGTCAGCCTCATCAGGAATCTACGAATATCACATTATAGAGCTAGTTAACCTACCAAATTATCTACTTACAATCTTCTAGAGTTTCTCTAAATGCCAAAAATACACACTTTCAAACGCTAATCTTTCAAGCATATAGGAATAATACATCGATGTGCACCGCATCAAATTACAATTGGTTTCGTTTCGTAAGATAAAATATAAATGGGTAAAACAACGTGGAATCGATCGATTTACTTATCTTCGACAACTGAGTGTTGATATCGACA